>VXBZ01007160.1:175735-302555 GCA_013399135.1 Heliornis fulica
TATACATCTCAAGTAAACTGCTCTTGATCAGAGCAGCTCTTACCTGGCTATGTTCCTTCCTAGCCCCAGGGCTAAACCAGTGGCTGTGGGAGAAAAATAAAAGACAGATTTAACAATATAGCTAACAAAGCACATGCTGTCATATGACCAGTCTGTGCGTGCTTTTGGGTATTTTATTGTCTGCCAGGAAAATACAGCCTTTGGCTATGCTGTATTTTAATGGGATATTTTTATTGAACTTCTTAAGCCTGTAACAGTTTTGAAAGAATGCACTGCCAATTTCACTTCTGAGTAGCTATTTGCTTTATAGGTAATTATATTCTGTCAAATAAGCTAAAATAATATTTAAATTATAGTATTTTAATATTCTTTAATGCATGGGCTATAAATAAAAGTAATTCCATATTTAGTACTGAAGTGTTACTTATTAACAGCTACAGCTGAAAAGATTTTTAACTACTGTGGATTACCTGATCATTGCTGATACACATTATTTCACAAACTGAGGTCTGAAATTGAGTCTAAATTCCTAATTCAAAGTCCATAAATTCAGCGGCTTCGTATCTCCACACGACTGCATAATTCTGACTACTGGCAGCCTTTTCATGGAGATGAAAATTTGAACTATCACATTGACATGCAGGGACAAGACCTCACAATGTGACTTTTCCCTCAATAGGAGTAAATGCATATTAATAGTAATTCACATACACACTGTGATCACCTAGAACTGAATTAACAACTGAGTGTGGCTGTAGTAACCGTTGTGCAAAACTGTGCAAATCCTGAAAAGAAGGAGGAAATAACACTTAAAACAAGGGGTATCTGAAATTGAGTATGGTACCTATGTATTACTCATATAAACAAGCACTAAGTTTTGGGAAAGGAACAAAATAATTCCAGCCGTTATAATATTGTACATTAAGCCCCATCACACAATCTGCTATTATGCTTGTAAATTCCTCTAGAAGTGTAGCCAAAGATTGTAACTGTAACCAAGTCACACTTTTTATGAAGTAATTAATTCAATACAGTTCACTCTCTCAGAGGCACACAACACTGAAATTTTTACTGTAATTAATAAACTGAGAAGGCGTTTTCACGGAATTGTCTAGTCTAAATTTTTTTTTTTTTTTAAGTCCCAAATCTGAACGTTTGGTGGCTTTTGGTCAGTCAGTTTTTGTTTGTTGATGAACAGTCAACCCTCTTGTACTTGTATATAAGAACAGCTGTCACCAACACCTGCATACTGCTAATTCCTTTTTCTACTTTTAGGATGATTCATGAAAAGAAGTTGGAAATTAAAAAAAAATAAAATGACGACAACTGAGTTAAACTGTAAAGATGTCCTCTAATTTTTATTTTGGACATGAAACATTCATAAAATTTGATGAAAACAGGGAGATTCTGTGCACACACAACTCTGATGTTGGCAGTTGATGAAAAACTGTAACATCTGCGAGTCCACATCGATGAGCATCTTGTTTCCCTATCAGTGTCAACAGCAAATGCTCAAAGAGGAACAGCAAACTGGGATATCCTTCTCCACACAAGTGCTGCTGGTCTGTGGCCAATTAGTGGATTACAGAGTAAATTACCAGTAAAACATATTTCTACTGAAAAAATATATCAAAGTTATTTGAATGTCTCATATATGACATTAAAAGCCACTGATAAATAAGAACTCTCGTAACGAGAAAGTGATATTCACATCATATGATTTTTATGATTTTCGTCCATGTACTTCGAGTAGTATTTCTGAGCTTGTTTCTTTTAAAATAACAAAAGAAACCCCATAAAGTATCAGATGAATTGCTTTAGGGTAGAAATGAAATCAAAACTTCTTTAGTTAACACATATCTTAACAAGTTATGGGGTGCAACAGAAGGGGATTAGTTACATAAAACAGTTAGTACTGGGAACCTGATGTTTGCTGTGTATGTGCTTTATCAGGTTTTGTTTTAAACTGCGGATATTCTGTGTAGTAGCAGTTAGAACATAGAAGAAACGTTTCGGCAAATATATTGTTTCTTAAATCACTCCTGTCTGTGTTTTAGATTTCTGATTTGGAAAATAAAGGAAAACTTAATTTTCTTATTGTAGCTATGCAAAAGGGATAACCAAGAAATAATGCTGCCAAATGTTGGCAGTGAACAGAGTAAGAGTTTACAGTAATGGCACAGTAACTAAACAAAACAGAATGACATTCCCTATTTATATATGTGTTTATACAACTCAGTGCCTTTTTGTGGTGTTTATGATAACCCTCTTTCTCATGTAATACATCATGCTTTAAAGCTCAAAAGATGCAGAGCTTGTTTATTTTCAGATATTCAAGTGTGGCATTTCCGAACTTCTGCTAGGAGAATAACAAAGCAGGATATTTGCTATCTAGCCTTAAAATGTTTTGCATTTTAGGATGTTATGTACTTAGCAAGTTAATAAAAACACGTTCACAAAGCACTAAACTTCATGTTTCATTAAGAAACATAAAAAGAATTACAAGGGATTATAAATACTATTATTAAATAAAGATCATTATGCAACTGAGCTGAAGCTCTGTTCACATTTGTAGAGTTGTAACATGTGTCTTTGAGACAGAGGTACTACTGTAAGGCAAACAATAATAAAAAGCTGTAACTCCCATCACTGATACTCACTCATGATGAAGAGAATCTTGGGACAAGTGAACTGTTTTCCTGCTACCACCTGGTCCTGGAGTTATCTAATAGAAAAGAAAGTAGGAAAACAGTCTTTGAAAAAAGGGGCTGCATATGTACACAGTGCCTGTTCATTAAGAAAATGTATCACAAATACTAAATGTAAAACAGAGACAGTGCTGGATACACTAAATGCAATTATTAATATTTGCAATTTTAAAGTCTGAGTGAAAAAAGTACTACAGAAGATTTATGAAAATCCTTTATGTACAACTCTGACTGCATGTCAGATGCCTATGTTACTTCATGAAAAATTGGATATTTGATTTTAAAAATAATATTAAACATATGATCATTATTTATGGATAATACAGCAAAAACTTATTAAAAATCTCCCAAACCCTTTTATTCCAACAGAAAAATCTTAAATTCAAGTTGAAGAGGAATAGAAACGAAAGCTAATTTTTTAAGTAATTTTTACCACACTGTACTGTAAGTCCTTGTCTAGTTCTTTATATATATACTGAAACCAGTAATACATAATATACTCATTTTAAGAAAGATCTTAAGATAGCATGACAGCACATACAGACTTTTTAGGTAAAGATGTTCTGGTATTGCTCAAGAATACATTCAAATAGCTTTATTTTAATTTTTAGACTGTTTATATTGTATATGAAGATGGGTAAAAGCAGAAGAGTAAGAGACAACCTGTGGAAACCTATGCTTGAAGAACAAGCAGAAGGCAAACTATTCCTGCTGGAAAAAAATCCCGCAGGAACAAGTTTTCAGTTCCTTGGGGACAGTTTCAAACTCAGTAGATGACTAGAAGTGGGAATGAAGTCAGATGTTCTGCCAGTTTTGAAAGCAGACCACACAACCTCACTGATAATACATTTATATGGTTCAGGCTTGTGAAAAGCACAGAGCAGAAGATTCACAGATAAAAACAAACTACTTCTTATTAAAAGAACGATGCAATCAAATTTTAAAGGAAAAAAAAACCCATTCATCTGGTGTCATGATGGAGAAATCCAGGGCAGTTGGACTTCCAAGTCTGAAAAACTTTCAGAGAACACTCACTGCAAAATTTGAAAGCTCAATGTGGTTAAAGTTAACCAAAATCTCTTTCTTTGACCTGAAGAATGATGTCAGTTGGGCATGTATCAAGAAAACCTAAAATGTTACTTTTCTGTTTGGTGGCAATGGAAAATAATTGGTGGTATCTTACCACAGAAAAATCTATGCAAACACAAATCCCTATCATAGGAAATCATAACTATAGGGGAGAATAGCACCTACTGCCTTACCAGCAGTTGAATTTACTGTTTTTATTGACTTGGTGAGGCCTTACACAGCCACACGACAATAATAAACCAGTGATGAAATGGTACTTTTGCCATGTCATAGTTCACTTCACAGTAAGAGTGAGTAATGTCAATTCACAGAGACATCTAGACATACAAGTATTTTAATACGTAATTTCCAAATTTTAAGATCATTAAGTAAGCTGTTACTTTAACACTATAGGTAAACATGTAGCTCAGCTCTTGAGAGTCACATCCTGCATTAATCTCAAAATGAGGTTTTCATGCTATTCCAGTGGGTATCCCTGGAATACAGTAATCCATTTTCTACACTGTGGCTATAAGAAAAGCCGACTGTGCCTATGTCATGCTTTGTTAGAGGTTCATGATCACATTATCTCATGGTGGACCTGACACTTTTATTCAGTTTACAGTATGTTCTGTATACAGGCAACTTATTTCCTTTGCCAGGGCTGCTGACAACCTTTTCCACACTATATTAATCTTGTTTACAGACTTTATCTTGGTACAAATATCAGAAAACCGAACTTTTTATCTCAGGGAGAAAATAAACAACATGTTGACAGAAGCAAAAGCTATTTTCTGGACTAAAATTGGTTGTTTACCCGCAGCCATACTTATGGAATCAAGTTTAAGTTTCAAGCTTACTCAAAATACATAACCTGAAATTTAATAAGCATGGAAATTTCAAGAAAAATCACTTGATAAATTTTCAGTATTAAAATAATATATAAACCACAGAACTATGTTTTCCCACTACTTTACAGAAGAATATGAGTACAGTTACAAATGATCACAAAGTACACTGCTCAGGCTTTCCTGCACACCCTAGAGAGCTTCAGTTACCAGGCAGCCACAGAATATTTATAAAAAGAAACTCATAATGCATACACAGAGATCTTCACATAAAACTGAATGATGATTATTGTACAATTTACACTATGTTAATGCAAATGAAATATTTGCAAAACTTATCTAGCATATAAAAAGACCAGCAAAATCTATTGCCCATCTTCATCTGCTACCTCTCTTAGACAAAAATCTACTCCGAAGAACTGCTGATTCTCCACAGAAGAGATAAGCCAATTGCTCCAGAAAGCGGCAGCAGATCTCAGGACATCAAAATCAAAACAAATACCCACTCAACACTTCAGAATCTTTACTTAAAAAAAACAACAACAAAAGAACAAACAAAAAAATCTAACCCTCCAACACCATCATGAGATGTTTCAGATGATGAAAACCCAGTGCACAAGAAGAAAGCAGGATCTAAACTATGTATTAGATGTCTGTTAGGTAACCAAGAGCAAACAGCGCAAAGCATGCTAGGACTTTTTTTTGGAAACTGAATGCACACAAATGTGCGTGCCTGAATACACGCGTGTGTATCAGGGAATCAGAGCTGCTGTGATAGAAGCGTTTAGAAGACTGAGAGATGGTGCCTGTTTTAAACTTTAAGTTGATTTATTAACAAGACTCTTCTTCATAACAGTCACCCTTAGCCACAAGGGTCAGGGTGACCAGGACTGAGTCATCTCAGAAGAAATACTGGAACTGAAGTAGGCTTGTCTTCATTCTCATCATAATCTCCCTACCTATGTTTGATATCTTCATATTACTCTTATCTCCAAAGAAGTGAGAAGGAGCAGGGCTGCCATCTTTTTTTGGGACAAATACCTAAAGCCATGGTAGACTCTAGAGATGGCACTATAGACCACTTTTCCTGCATACTTTACAGAAAAAAATGGCTGCAGATTGTTTTATAAGCGTTATTAAGTATAGTAAATTTCCCCCAAGTATTTTGATTCCAATTGTTGGGAAAAATGCCATGGCACACTTTAACTGCACACTTTCACTGTGGTGGTGATGGAGCACTGAAACAGGCTGTCCACAGGGTTGTGGAGTCTCCTTCTCTGGAGACATTCAAGATCAATCTGGACACGTTCCTGTGTGATCTATTCTAGGTGATCTTGTTCAAGCAGGGGGGTTGAACTGGATGATCTTTCGAGGTCCCTTCCAACTCCTAACGTTCTGTGATTCTGTGAATCTGTAATGTTCACACACAACATGCACATAATTCTGGCTTCAAAGGATTATTCTTACAAGACATCAAAATATCTAGGAAATGTTCAATAACCTCTTTAAAGCCTTTCTAGCAATATATTTAATAACCTGGCTTTTAGAAACACATACCTGAATGTAATTACACTCACGATGAAATTTAAGTATAACTGAAGAGGCATAAGTATTTCTGTTTCCCCTAATGAAGAATGGCAAACAACTAGGGATGGTGTCTTAGAGGATGAGGAACAATACTGACCTTCAGAAAGGACAGAAGAAATATCACAGGTTTTAACACCACTCGACAGTCATGGAATCTGTACCATGGCTTAGTTGCATACATCGTTAAAATAAAGCAGAAATGTAAAGGGAAACTAGGGAAACCTTTGAAACTCCTCCTTGTCAACTTCTTCCTGTGCCAAGTCTTTCCAGCAACACATTGCAAATGAGACACTATAATCTACAGTTCATATAACTGTATAACTGTTGTAATACAAATAAAGTTTAGGGTCGCCATTGGAAATTTTACTTCCAACACGGGAAGTAAACATGGTGTTGACTGTATACTGCTTACAGAGTCCCTGAAACACAGGTACTCCATCCAATTCCAAGTCAAAGCAGTCCTTCCATGAGAAATTATGGCCCATGCTGATGGACATGGTAAAATGGCAAAAGTAATCAAGACTCCATAGAGTTTTGCCTCAAGATACAACACATTGTATCCTGCTGTCCAAGATACTACACACAACAAATTTCAGAAAAGATATACTGAAAGGATGGTGGGAATAAATGGAAGAAGGACAAGAAACATTTTTACTTCCCAGAAATAATGTTGAACACAGAAACTGCTACTTTTGAATATTAATAATATAGAAGCAAAGATACAGAAATGCAACTGCTTTCATCTATTTCAGGAGTCACGGATGAACAGAATTACAGCAAAGTATGGAGATGTCAGTAAGTCTAATCATCATTTCTTAGTTCTTTCTTCTTCTTTCTAAACAAGGAAGAGGCTTAGTTTCCCACCATGAACTGCAATATATTTTGAGCGCTATGAACAAAAATCATTCCATTCTAGCTAGAACTGACAGCTCATTAAACGCTAAAACTACTGATGTTTATAGAGAAAAATAGCTACTTTGAAAATGTACAGTCTAACGCCGTTTACAGTTTATAAAGAAAAAGCTGCATTTAACCAATACGTAAAGCAAAATTTGCTGAACACTAGTTAGAGAGATGAGCTAAACACTTATCTAAATGAAAGAACAGGTTCCTTTTCCACCTCAAGACTTAACTGCTACAATAACCCACAGATTAATACATGTAAAAGTTACTTATATTAACAAAATCTTTTAAATTCTGTAAGATACCTTTTTTCTGGGTTCACATATTTTTATTATCTTTCCCTAAAAATGCTATATTGATGAATACAATTTGAAAAGTACAGTAGCAAATCCAATTTTTTCAGAGATTTTTTTTTAGGCAAAGCAAGTTGATGTCCAAAACATAATGCAATTTAAATCATAACCTAGTTAACAGGATTTTGCAGTGGAAATTACAGCATCACAATGGCACTTCCGTAATTCACAGACCTGTAATTGCCAATTTACATGAAATTAAGCCAAACTATAACAGGGGAAGAAATAAAAAATAAAATCTTTATTTTATTACATTGAGTAAGAGCAATTTCTTATTATTTTCAATGCCAATTTATTATCAATCATTTTATTCTCCTTCTTCACTAGAAGTACTGGAAAGGACCTACAATAAACAAAGGTCTGTATTTAAAAGTAATTAAAAAACCAAACAGATACAAATTCTTTGACTTGGAGGAATAAAAAAATTAGAAAATAAAATCATCTTTCATGGTATACATTACTGAATCATTGCCATAACCCTAGCTTGACATTACCATTACATTTTTATTCCCTCTACAAGCACACTCTTGCTCAAGGGCCGAAACTGACCCTTTCAGAGAAGCATCTCTTTAATGTACAGATTACCTTTAAGTGATGCTCAGTCAAACTCTATGGAGTCTTCATGAAGACATGGTTCACTGGCAGAATAGTGCTATGCCAGTTTCTTACTACTCTAGTCACAATTCTTTAAAACTGACCTCTTAGTAACACAGTGTTGCAAACGTCAATGAATCATTGCAATTTTGCTTGCAAAATATATGTAAATTCTAAGGAAGGAGAAAAATCTAAAGAAAAATAGGTCAAAAGACTTTATTCCTAAAGCAAATGTGTATCTCCTTGTACCTGTTTTATTGTTTTCTATTAAAAAAAAATATGAAAGAGCAACACACCTTAGATAAAATGTGAATCAGTAAGTTTCTTGGAGTTAAAGAATATGTCCCTGCTCCCCAATCTCTTTAGTGATTTTACACACTGTTATCTCTACATTTCTTTTCATGCAACTGATAAAAAACCTTCTATCTCCTCACATACAGGTTTTCAATTGAATGATTAACCGATAGAAAAGGAAAAACTACAGTATCTGAGATTAAAAGAAGAAAATTCCACTGCTGAACATAGTTGCTTTAGAGAAAGATGGAAAATTTAAATCTCATGTATAGAAGCAAACCAGGATATTCCTTTGTAAATGTTTGCTACTGCACAGTTTTTCTCTGCTGCTTTTACGATAAATCTGGAAGTTGAAATTATATAATTATAAACTTAAAACATGAAAGAATTAAAAAAAAAAAAAAACAACTGACCTGGGCATAACATTTTTTGTCTTAAATAGTACAGTGACAGAAAATATCACAGACCATGTTTTGTCCTACATCTCTGTCAAAGGGACAAGCTATACACTCTAGAATAGGCAACAGAATAAACTGGATGATGCATTGTAATGATATAAATCAGTGCATACATGCTGCCTTTACATATGTGATATGCCAACACTAAAGGAGCTATTACAGCAGATAAAATAAGTACCAGTGTATAATGTACAAAAAAAAATCGCTGGTCTATGGAGAAACACCAGGTAAAGTGAAAAGCTGAAGAATCCCATCTGCAAGGAAATCGTAGGAGTTCTGTTTGAGAGTTCTACTATTTAATAGGAAAGAGTAATATATGACACCATTCTTTCAACAGCAGCTCTGCAAAAGATGGACTAATTTATAAGAATCTCAAGAAAAAATGTATCCCAGATTTGTTTTGGTATTGTTTATTCGGTTTTTTTTTTTTTTTTAAATTAAATCATCTCCTTGTTAAAAGGCAAATGTAACATCCTCAGGACTGTATAAGCACACCACACAGGAGCACTATTTCCATTAGAAAAGGGAAAAATCTTTAGGGCAGCTGTCTGAATAGTATTAGATATGACAACAAAACAATTACCATAATTGTGATACTTCATTACTATGTAAATAACTAATATTTAACAAACTATTTATATGAAACTAAATTTCCTGAGTACAAAAGGATACTAATTAAATACTGCGGTAAAATGCTGCATATTATGATACTTTAGCTGCCTAAAATAGCTGTCCCAGTAGTGGTGGGGCTGTATCTTTATTAGTAAAAAATTATCTTAAATACTGAAATAACTCTTTTCCTTGTAAAATTATCATCAATAAGTGAAGTCATCTATAGGGTAATACAGCTAGGAGGAAGGGGCTGAACAGAGATTGGGATACTAGGCTTGACCCGGGAGATGCAGATTCAATTTCTTGTTCTGCTTCAGGCTTGCTGATTTGACCTTTCCCAAGTTGTTTTCTGCAGCTCAGACCCTCATTTAGGAAAACCATAAAAAATATACAAGACCATCCTCCTCCCCACCTCCCAAATAATCTGTAATAATTTCTTTTTACTTAAAGTGATCTAAAATAATGACAGTAAATATTGCACCACCAACAAAGGATGTCATAAAAGCATTATTTTAAGACTGCTTGAAGTATAACATTGAAGGTGATTTTTATTCCTACTGCCACGTGAGAATATTAAGAAAGAGAAAAATGTCAATATTAAACATTTACATATATAAGCAAAATTACTCAGGACTGTTTGCAGGTGTAAGTCATAGTATGACAGCTTATGTCTGCATAAGCTTACTCAGAACGGATTAAAAAACCCAAGCACAGAATCCCCCAATTTCAGTTGCAAGCTATGAGTGGCCTCTACTGGCTGACCAAAGGCTACAGAAGTCACTATGCTTTCCCTGTGAGTTACAACTGTGGTTTATCAAGCATGTGAAGAAATGTGAACTGAAAGAACATGCTTGTCAGTGCTAAATAAGACACTTACACTAGAGCTAAAAATACAAGACAAACACAAGATGAGTGATACAACACACAGCAGGAGACAAAAATACCTTTAATACCTGTGCTCCTAAGACTTGTCAAGCTATATACTGCAAAAGTATATGCAGAAGTCTACTTTCAAAAGCTGATCATAGAATTCAGCAAGATATATTGAGCAAGTAATGGTATAAATAAACTGACACAGTTTATACTTTGTTTATATAAATTCTATATTTTGTATGAAGACTGAATTTCTTCAATTAGAGTATCAATAGCTTGATTTGCATGCACAATTAGAAAGTCTGTTGGGTCATCTGAGAAGGTACAAAAACAAAGACTACATAACTATTCATAAATATGCAACAAATTTGGCCGTCTTCTGTTTTATAAAAGCAGTAAAACACAGAAAAATAACAAATGAAAGAGCTAAAGTATGACAGTGCCCCTATTGCCACACAGATTAGTTTGAATTTCCTCAAACTACACAAAAATTATTCGATTAAAAAGATAAAGATAGCCCCAGTAGCAAGGAATTAATTTACTTCACCTTTCTTTTGTATCAGAATATGTACCCGATTTGCCTCTCACCCACATTTTAAATGCGCCCGAACCAGAAGGATTATTGCGAGGCCTAAGCGGCTACTGATACTGAAAGGTGACTGTGAAAGCAGCTGTACGTTGCTCCCATACAACACTGCACTCCAGTATTTCCAGCCCCCGTTCCAAGTTCTGCCCCACCTCAGAGTTCCACCTCATTTCAGAATTCAGTCCCACTATCTCCACTGCTCCAAACTGCTCATGGGGTTATCTAGCTGACATGTAAGATAACCCTCCATCTCACTAGACACCACTGGGATATGACATGCTGACCCACAGTAAGCCCTGATTATTAGCTTGAAACATACACCATATAAATGGAGCTTTGAGCCAAATAATTTGTTCTAAAGTCTTTTCTTTCTACTTATACATTAAATTGAAACATGCTGACATTACTTCCATTAGTTCCATTAATTTATATAGCCACGAACACATTCAGACATGCTAGTGTTAGATTTTGGCTATCTGAAAACAGAAGAAAAATGCAATGACTAGATTATAAACCGCAAGTAATGACTTTCTATTTTTAAAAAAGAAAGGGATTTTAGCTTAATAAATGATAACAAAATGAAAAACAAATGGCCAGCCACTCCAATTAAACAGAACTTCATTGCACTGAAGCCCACAGTCTTATTTCACTGAAAATAAGGCTCAAAGCAGACAGAAGTCCAGAGAGATCCAATTTTTTCTGACCCTTCTTTTCCATACTATTATATTTCCTCTGACTGGGAAAGCAGTTAGGATTAGCAGCCCAAGACAGAGCTGGGCAGAGCTGATCTGCCAAAATAACTCTCCAGTCCCTCTCAGCTGCCGAAATGTTTCCTATCCTAGCACCTACTGTTTTGCATGGTCTTAAAGTCTTGAACCAGTCAATCTTCACTTGCATGAAAACCTTGTTACCTTTTGTTTTTCAACGGGGAACCCAGTGAACGATTTCACAGCTTGGACAACAAAAAGACAGCAGTTCCTAAACTATTTTCAGGAGAACAAGATGATAGGAAGACTGGTCACAGGAGAATTCTGGTAGTAGAATAGGTAAGGATTTCCCACATGCAGGGAATTATTTAGGTAGCTGAAAATTATGGTTTAAAAACTTACACTTTGGTAAGATTTGGAATAAAATGTCTTTCAAAGTTCATACAGTTTGATCAATAACAGACCTTATGAAATGTACATATATGAACTGCCAAAATAAAAGCAGGACCTTCTTCCCTTTATGTTAAGTAACATTCAAATAATTAGTGCCTACAAAACAATTTTCTTCGTTTCAGGTGAAATTCCCATGAGAAGGTTTCACGCCAGTGACAAACCAGCAGAAATTAGGGGAGATTCAGGTACAAACTTGGCCAGTTTCACAGGACTGTATACAAATAAAACTTATTTGAGCTTGCCTGTACACCAATGCTTTACCCTGCAAGCTTACATGACTGCTAGATTTTAAAAATCCTTCTGTATTTGCCATTTCTAATGTGTATCTATAACCACAGTTTCAAATTGTAAATGCCGGTAGAGGTGAACAGGAGAAGCAAGGAGGAAGCTCAGGAATCAACTTTTCATTGTGCACTTCTAAGGTCAAGCTAAATTCAGGCTTAAGATATCTTTTTTATTTTTCTCTCTAAGCAAAATTGCATAGAAATAATATGAGTTTTAAAATATATTACAATAAATATATTTTTTTCTTAGCAAAACATTCTCAAGCTTTTCCATCATCTTGTCTTCAAATAGAAAATGTAAATAATTCATGACTTCTATTACAGAAGAAATGGAAACAAGTATGTTCTAAAAGAAAAAAAAAATAACAAATCAAAAGTGGGAACTCCACTCATGCATTTTAAAAGAAACTGTCAAGCTTGCTAGGCTTAACAGCAGCCCCGCACTGGGACATCAACACTTGGATAAAGTCACAGTGCATTTCAAAATAACATAATGCAGATACCGAAGACTTATTCTGCCAAAAGCTCATGAATGGATTGTGCAAAGTCACCATTAACTTTGATTTGAAGACTAAACTGTATTATCTTACTCTCAAATCCTTCCTTATCAGTAAGAGTGCTCCAAGGTCTCTTTATATGCTATCAAGCCCTACATAATGGAAAACATCACAGCATGCTCTTAAGAGGGAGCCTATAGGTCCTTACAGTAATTTAAACTTGCAATGCATTAAAATGATAGCTATCTCTAACTGCTAATTCATAAGGGAAGGTGAAGCCTGTGTTCTAGGAGCAGAACACTGCTTGTATCTGCAATCCACTCCTCCAGCAAGATGAAGTATCATTGTTTTGTCCTATGTTTTTCACGGTACACAATATATTTACTTGGCAGTTTTGTTACACTTGTAGTGGATGTTTCTGGAATTGCGCTGTCATGTTAAGTTCACTTGTACAAACAATGTTTCTGTCAGAAAACTGGCTTTTTAAAAATTTAAAACTATGTACTGGCTATAACCATTGGCTATAGACAACTGCATGTGTGTGTGTCTGAATGCAGACAAAGGTGTCTGACTCACTGGCTGCAAGACAGAGATCAGGGCACTCTCAACGTCTTCTGTTCCTGGGATTAATGTGCAGGAAAGACAATTCGCTTTCCCCAAAATGTCTCTGGTGGGATCAGTTTTGTTTTTCTAGACAGACTCATGAGAATAGGTTTTGACTCCTATGCAACCCATTACATGTCTCGGACTTCTGAAATTCCTCATAAAACCACATAAAGGCAACTTTCAGCTATCGAAAGTATATCTTCTACTTAGGAAGCATCACTGTAGAAATAAAGAGGAGTAACTGGTTTGTTGGGTCATTACTACAAAGGGGGTCAAAACCATTTTACTTTGTTGAAAGTGTCTAACGTTCTGTAGAGCGTGTAGAGCAACATTATTTTTGGGGCACAAAGCTGTAAAAGCACATTTTGCCAGGTCCTGGAGAAGACTGACTTTCCACCCACTTCAGAGTGTAGACCACACACCAGAATTATAGCCCATGGCTATCGGCAACTCCTCGCAAAACGCCACGTTGCCTTGGGTAGCGAGACAGATGTTTTCCCTGCTATTAAGGGAGGAAAATAATTCAGGAGAAGCCATAGAGAGGGTCTTTGTCACAGAGAAGATCTTGATTCAAATATCAGTGTTTTGCATTTAGATGAGTATGTTATCCTGGAAAAAGCCTAGAGCTAACTTAGTCCTTAATAAAGACAAATTGCCCTGAAAGCTTACAACTTGTATAGCAGCATGACATGACTCACCAAGACAATATCCAACATAAGGAGATGGAAGGAGGGGAGTAATGACAACGAAATGCATCATGTCCAACTATTTATCAGTGACAACATGAGTACTAAAATTTCTACGTGTCCAAAAGTTTTCAAAGTCTATTTGTGGTGCAATCTGATGGTCACCGACACGAAAGCTTCACTTACAGTCAAGAGAAGTATTTTCACCTCCAATACAAAAAGTAAGCATTCTCCTATGGGATGGTGGAATGCTAGCTTCTTTCAGTTTTAGAACTAAGGTAGACAAAAATGAGACAGGTACTATGAGTAAAGACTAACATAGAAACCGCCGGAGTATTTGGAAAAACACATCTTTACAGATACCTACAGCAAAAACTAAGAGGCTGTTTAAAGATAATAGGGGCTATTAAGGCTCAAAGACATTGGGTTTATGTAACCTAATTCATCTCTCCCGTCTGAGTGCACACCACCAACACGAAGCCTTGCTGAACCCACTACTTCCCATTCAATTGGCTGTGTTTTGGGCACGGTGTATAAAGTGAGTTAAGCTGGCACTTCATTTGCTGACCATACGGATCTGTGACGCTTACTAAATGCAAATTTCAGGACCAGTATCTTTAATTTCGCTACTGAAGCAATACAATGCTCATGATTTAACCTATTTCCTACCAAATACTTTAGACAAGATGGGAATGGGGGCTGACTTGAGAGCAACTCAGCATATTAGTAGGCTAGGTTTGGTTTGCAGGCAGGTTTAACCCTAGAAAGCGTGGCAGGCTCCCAACTGTTGGTAAGATGATGGATTTCTCCAGGAAGAATATTGCTGGTCAAGAGAGCTCATCTGTTTAGTGATTAAATGGTCACCTACAGGATAAAACTGGCATGCTACAAAGTCAACTGGAAACACAGTTTAACAAGAGTTGTAGCAAATAAACAGCTCAAATACGGAAGAAAATATTAACAGGCACATCTCTAATTTTGGCTGAATCTCTGATAAACTGCATGTGATGGCAGCATTCAAGAAACGCTCCATATTGATAGAAAGCGCTATTGTAAATATCATACCTCCAATAGCATTAAATTGTGCAGGTAGCCAAGAAAAATGTATGGAAACAGACATTTGAAGGTGGAATTATGTACTGCAAATATTTAACTAGTACAGAATAAATACATTTTGAGGACTTCAAAATTATTTCTGAAATCATAAACATATAGCAATATATTAATTAGGAGAAATTGCAAGCAAGAAGATAAAAAGTGTCATAAATTCCAAAAATATTTGGGAACATTTTCCAGTTCCTCCCGCAGATAGCCATGCGGTGAGGAAAATAATCAATTGAACAAAGAAAAAAAAATACAAAAAGTACTGCAAAGTTATCAAAGCAGTTTGTGTTCAAAAAGAAAAATTCAGCATACTATTAAGTCAAAGGTCATCTGTCCAATACTGGATCAAAAGATGATATCTACTGAGGGAATGCCTGCTCCCCAAGGCAAGGATAAAAAATGGTGCTAGTTATATAAGTCAAGATACCTCCTTGAAAAGGAAAAGTTACAATAATATCTAGAAAAGAAAGTATTTGCAACTCTGAAATTGACAGAAGCAGGCTACTTGGCTTAATCCAGCTTATTCCAAGGTCATCCTTAACCTCAGCTAGTCCAGGTTAAAACAACTCGAAGTCTCCTGAAACTTGAAAATTTCATATTTGCCTAACTTGATACACAAAGAAATGTCCTGTGTGTGGTTACTAAGTAAAATATTACAAATATGGGACCTGGTGACAGAGTCAGTGTTAGTTCCCCACTACTCCTCAGTTTAACTTAATTCTGGAAAAGCTGTTCCTAAAAGTCTAACTTTTCACATTTCTTCAGGAGTCCTTACTGAATAAAACACTAACAACTTTTGGAGCTGAAAAACCTTACCCATGATACAGTGGAGCTCCTTCCTCCTGAGTTTGGAATACATTCCTTAACACAGCAATAACATAAACCTGCAGAAAAGGCTGGACTTAAAGTGTGGCAGACTAGAAAGATCTAGCGAAACAAAAAAAAAAAAAAACCCAAACCCCTATTAATTCCCCCAAAGCAGCATCCATTCATTTTAATGGAGCACTTAGATTCTCAGTAGATGTCTAAAAAGGGAATAAAGATTGGAGAGAACACAATATCCTTCACAATTGTTCTGAAAGCTTGCTGGCTCCAGAACCCACAAAGCTTTAGGCTGATTAGGATAGGATGTACCTACCACTCTTTGTATACGTTAAAACAGTCCTCATCTATTATTTAATCACTCAGTTCAGCACATGGAAGAGCTACAGTTCAAAACATGAAGGCACACAACAGCAGAACAATTAAAGATGTCTGAAAATGGAAAGAACTGGGTACCATAAATGGAAATGTCATTTTCACTTAATGTATAACATACACGTGTTTAAAAGCCAACTTTTTCTTAATATAGAAAATATGCATTTCAACTAAGAGTATGCAATTTCTCAGCCATATAACTCTCAGGCAAATAAAACTGTCTCCACTGAAAAGTAAGCTCCAAGGCCTAACTTCATTAGGCATCTTAAACATATCCATATATACTACTTTATGGGTGGATCAAATACCAACTTTATCTTCTGAAACCTGCCCTTCCTGCTGTCTGTCTGGAGGGACTTTCGTTCAAATGTTACAACCCATGAGTCAAAGCAAGTGACTTTTCATACCAGAAATAGTATTTCATCTCCACTTTTCTCTTCTGAAGTGAACTGAGGCTGTTCAGCATTGAAAGACTGAGAGGAGATCTCATCAATGTTTATAAATTTTTCAAGTATGGGAGACAAAGGGAGATGGTCAACCACTTTTCAGTGGCCTGTGGGGACAGGACAAGGGGCAATGGTCACAAGTTGGACCACAGGAGATTCCACACTGATGTGAGAAAGAAGTTCACAGTGAGGGTGATGGAGCACTGACACAGGCTGCCTGGGGGGTTGTGGAGTCTCCTTCTCTGGAGATATTCAAGACCTGTCTGGACGCCTACCTGTGCGACCTCCTCCAGGGAACCTGCTTTGGCAGGGCGGTTGGACTTGATGTCTGGAGGTCCCTTCCAACACCTATAATTCTGAGATTCTTTAGTTGAACCATTTGGGGACACAGTTGTCACATTATCCTAATTCCAATGAACCAAAGTTTCAATCCAAGCATTTTCTGATGAAATAATATGGTGTAATCAATATTTTTCTCATCAGGAAACTAAAAACCAAATAAAGCATTAACAAACACAACACATAGGTCATCAGTGTAGCTTTTCTGCTTTTACCAAGCAAAGAGTAAAAATGCATGCATGTAAATGCCAAACATCTTGTTTTACACGCAGCATTATGCATCACAGTGCACTATTTGTAGACCTGCTGTCACTAAGTGACGAATAGATAAGGACTTGCATTCTGAATTTAACTACTTTAAGTTCACATGAAATGTAATGTTTAATCCAAATCAAAGTGGAAGTATGTTTAAGTAGTAAATTATGTGTCTCACACTGACACTTCTGTCTAAGCCCACAAAATCGCCAGTTCTGACATTTTAAAATCTAAGTTACACTATCCCCCCACATTTAGCATGTCACAAAAAAGTGACTGCTTCTACAAAGACTCTATATGGATACATTGCTTCCAGCTCTATTAGTTCCAATTATTTTTAAACTTATTTACTTTTCTAAAAGGACTAGCTTTTCAGCTGGTATAAATATGCACATTAAATGAACTACAATTATTTGATAAAGCTACCATCCTTGTACTAGCTGAGAAGCCAGTTGTAAAATGTACACTCATAAATATTTATGTTTCCAGGACAGTAAACTTCAAACAGGCTTGGAAAAGGAAATGTCAAAATCTAGAATACCCCATGTCTTCCATATTCCTAGACTGTAACATTTGTATTTAACAGTTAATTATCGCACAGTGAGAAAAGGCTCATTGACTTCCACTTTCAAATTAGTTATATATATAATCTAAACTATAAATATCTCTTGGCTCTTCAGCAAGAGCAGACCACTAGATATGCGAAAAGGGCAGCTGCCACATTGTTCCCTGGGTGCAACACAATGGCAGGTCAAACTTTTGTTCCTCTTGTCCTACAAACAATTTTCAAGCCCACGCTCAATAAATAAATTTGGTCTCAGCACTCCCAATCAGGGCTGCACAATCCCCTCAGTAGCAGACCTATGATAAATGGACTTATTTTCCCAAATCAAACACTTGAATTTAAATTCAGATGAGTTAATGCAAAGGTCAACATTGTAATCAGTTCTTTTGATCTTTATAGAATTTCTAGAGTAATACATAATAAATCTGAAACAAGGCAATTTGCAGCTCTGTATGTGTGGCTGGTAATAAAAATCTTAACGATTAGAGCCTTTATGTACTTAGGGAACGTTTTATAGTAATAGCGATGGTGAGAGCCTCAATGCATGGGGAATGATGGCAATAGATAACACTGAAAGACATGATTGCTTGATTCTTTATATAGTTTATACAGTATATATAGATTATACATTATAAATTAAAGCTTAATGTTTCTGAAGAGTCTCCCAATGTTTTTCTAATATTCTATTTTGGATTTGTATCCTCCACAAAACATGGCCGTGATAAAAACTTGTGAATTTAACAAAGATCACATATATTGATAATTTTATTGTTTTGCATGTTAGTCTGTTATTTCAGCTAAATGCAAAGAAAAGAAGAAATGACAATGCTTGTGAGCAAAGTGTATACATGTGTCTTGGTGTCTTTTTAAAGAGGGAGATTTCTTTTTCTGAAATCATGTATTTAGAAGTACAGTATGCCATTTCTCCTGAGAACAAAATAATTATTACTAGACAAAAGGTACTCCAATTGAAAACTGGAACATACAATCCTAGAAGTAGACTAAAAAGCCAGCATTCTTATGAGGAAATTCTTAAGATCAAAAGATTAAAAGCGGATTTTTAAATACTCCCTTAATTTAAAAGTTTTCTTAATAATCAGATAAATACTCAACCACTAAAAGCTGTAAAAACATCTTCCTTTTCCAATATTCACAAGATAAACAAGACATTTGAAAACTGGTGCCAGAGATACATAAATATATGATTAGGTAGTAAAGCAAATATATGCGAGAGTGTAGGAACCAAAGAAGGAATGCTTTATGAGGAAAACTAAGACTAAGCACCTGCCAGAAATGGCTGTACAGGAGTTCATCCATGGAAACAGCTGCTGAGGATCCCACTATCAGAGCAGATCAGTAGCCTGCATCTATTCAGTGGAGTTCAGAGATAAATAAAATAGATTACTTGTTTACTTTCCTGACTCAGGAGTCTCCTATTCTCACAGAACTGAGAAACATCTCTCCAGCAAAATTATAACTCTTCTCTCACTCCAAATGAACTTAGATGTTAATTATACAAACTAAATAAACATACTATCACACAGAAGCCATACCACTATCTATTGCTCTTTAGGAAAAATAAGTAAAGCTTATTGTGTGGTTTTGGTGCAAGACTCTGTCTCTTCCATAATAAATGGAGTACGTGACAGCGATGCTTTTGGCATGCTTGGAAGAACACCTTAAGTCTCATAAACTGAGATTACACCACTGTTATAAGGTGAAAACACTTGCTGCATCATATAGGTCTATGCAGTACATCTAAGCCTAAAGAATTCTCTAAAGAACCTGACTTGATACTGCATGACAGGTTTATTAAAAGTTATCATTAGTCAAAATCAATACACCACCATTTTTATATATACATAAAACAGATTAAAATCACAGCTGACCAGCTTCAGAAATTATTATATATGGGAATCTTCCTCCAACAGACACATTTCTATACTGAACAGGAGTCTGATAAAGCAGCAAGAAGGTAAGAATACAAAACTGGAAAAAAAAACCAACAAACAGTAAGTCACAGTAACTAGTGTGTAGGCAATGTAAAAGTTTCTATTGTAGTAATTATGGATCAGTTTTCACAACTCTCTAGCTGGGCTTCTGAAAGACACCACTGGCTTTTGGGGATTCTAAATTATTATGTTAAACTCGCATCTACTGCCCTCAGAAAATACAAAGGTATTGATCAATACTTGTAAAACTCTCACAGCAAGGGTCTTCTCCAGTCTTTCACTGCCATTCCTTATGAAAAGCAGAGGAAGCTGCTTGCTAAAGAACAACTGATAATTTCACAAAGAGGACACCTTCTGGGAACGCACTGACTGAACAGTGGTGATAGGACTCAGGTTTCTCACATCTTAACTTATCATACTGCTGGCTTAATGTGAAGGTGATGGAGGAAAAGCATGACATGCAGGGTTCCAAACACATTAAGTTACTACAAAGACAAACATTTACGTTGTCATCTATGATTATTTGAGTAATAAAACCAAGATTGCAAGAAGGTAGACTCTGATTAGAGAAGAGAAAAACGTCTTTCCTAGGGTAAGATCATGGACCACTAGAGAAAACTGCATAAGGAAACCCTAAGGATGGGGTACCTTTAGAGACAAGCACCCAAGAACTGTCTTTGTGCATTTGAAATTAAAGGTGAGTGACAACAGGAGGTTGTATGTGTGACTGAAGATCGCATCACTGTACGGGAGGAAGCACTCTTGCTATTAATATGACAGTTTGACTGCATTCACAGAAGGGATATTTGAAAACAGAAAAGGCATCAAGACCAATCTGTAATCTTAGTACCTTGTACACAGAGCTACATGGCACAAGAAACAAACTCCCAAAAAGCAAGGTGTGCAAAACTGCATCTTTAACTCAGACACCTTGCTGTACTGGATTGTTGGCTACAAAAAACAAATCTGGAAAGATCTTGAGAGAAAAAAAAGCACTGTACCTTTGAAAGGAATTGGGACAGGCAAGGCAGAGGAAGGGATGATAGAGATGATAGAGCAAAGACATTCAGCCTAGAAAACAATCTTTGTAACCACATTCTAAATGAACATAAACAGGCAAGAATGATTTTTGTCAAGGCTAGACAAGAAAATGTAACTGAAAATACAGAAAGATGGGAGCTAGAGAAAAAGATTAAAAGTGTGCAGAAAGACAGAAAAAGAAAGGCTGTTCCTGAGCAAGACAGCCAAATAACATGATTTAGAAAGAAAGCTAAGTCAAAGCTGACACACACTATTGACTGATGTGACAAAGGCTGGGAGCATTCTCCACAGAGATTAAATAAGGGAGTGCCATATATATTATAAAAAAAAGGGAATAATAAAATAATGATAGCCCAGATGGCATACTGGAATATTACAGGTGAAAAGCGATACACTGTGTGAGGTGGGGCCAAACACTAGTTATGGAGAATTTTGTGTAAAACCCCCATTTTATTTGTGATTTGCTATAATGCTTAAAAAGCAATATTGTATACAAAATTCTTTCTCTTATTCCACCTGCTGGCATATCCCTATCTTGCCTCCAGCTGTATCATGATGAATATTTCTCTCACACAGCAATCTTTACTTCTGTACAAACAGATACCACCACAATAGTAACTGTCATCTTTATGTTAAATATATATATATATTTTAAAATAAATCTATGTTTGCAGAATGCTAGCTACAAACTTGCTTTCAGCTGGCAGATTAAAGCTCTGCCCCCTGCCCAACATGAAACTATAATTTAGTAATTAAACATTTTAGTAGTATAATTAGTGCAAATACATATAACTTGCTAAGTACGAAATGTAATAATTAAGATGTGCAATTATATAATTATCATGTGTAATTACACAGCCTTTCTAAAAACTTTGCTTGACATGATGAAAGACCATTTTAAGAGATTCCATAGTCTTTCACAATTTATCTTGTGGATTACATCCAAATAACCAGTTTATATCACAGATTTAAATGATGGAATGTTTTTCCTCCAGAATAAACTGTCCACAAATGCAAATGACAGAGCAGCCATGTAATTAAAAATATCAGTAATGATATTTGAGTCAAAAGTCTGAGCTTTATAATGGAATTAGTCTATATTTTCAAGACATCTTCTCACACAGCGTATAATAGGTACTTTTGCTCTACCACAGTAAAGAATAACTAAACTGAGCTGCAACACACCTATTCAAAATGGGCCAATGGAGCTACCACCCTAACTGTTTCTGTCTATTCTCCAGTTCAAATCATTTGCTTTCAAAAGATAATCACTACTGGAACAAAACAAAGTACAACTCTTTGAAGAGTCTTGGACTGTCATGATGGTTACTACATTTCAAAACTCTGAGCAATTTTTTTATGGTATAACCAACCAGGTAACAATTGAAAAACAAAAAGGAAATATGGCAAGGGACCTCAAAAGATCATCTAGTCCAACACTCCTGCCCAAGCAGAATCAAATCACACAGGAACACATACAGATTGGTCTTGAATGTCTCCAGAGAAGGAGACTCCACAACCTCTCTGGGCAGTCTGTTCCAGTGATCCGTCACCCTGACAGAGAAAAAGTTCTTCCTTATATTCTGATGGAACTTTCTATGTTCCAGCTTGGACCCATTTCCCCTTGTCCTACTGCTGGTCAACACTGAGAAAAGCCTGGCTCTGTCCTCCTGACACTTGCCCTTTAGATCTTTATAAACATTAATGAGGTCACCCCTCATTCTCCTCTTCTCCAAGCTGAAGAGACCAGACCCAGCGCCCTCAGCCTGTCCTCATAAGGAAGATGTTCCACTCCCTTAATCATCTTGGTGGCCCTGTGCAGGACTCTTTCAAGGAGTTGTATGTCCTTCCTGAACTGAGCAGCCCAGAAATGGACAGAATACTCCAGGTGTGATCTCACCAGGGCAGAGTAGAGGTGGAGGACCTCTCTTGACCTACTAGCCACCCCCCTTCTAATACTCCCCAGGATGCCATTGGCCTTCCTGGCCACAAGGATACACTGCTGCCTCGTGTAGATTCACATGCTATAACAGTCAGTCACTATAGAAAGCCAAGAAGTAATTCCAGAAGGCAAATCTAGGAGTTAAACCAACAGTTCTTGCTTGCACTGCTGCTTGCCCACAAGCTCTGCTGTCTATTCTGCCCAGTGACACAACACCAACAGCAAGTGAACAGTGCCCAGCACACATGGCACTATACAATGGTCATTACAGAGACTTGTACCTGAGAAGCAAGATGTGGGTTAAAGAACTTTGAGAGCAGAGATGGCCAATGCATCCCAAGCTTGCACTTACCCTGTCAATGGTAAGGACTTATGCCAAGACCAGATGATGCTTCTTGCTGCTACTACATCTTCATAGTAGCACAATTAAGTTTTATTAGGTATAGAAAAATGAAGACACCAAAAAAAAACCAAA
Source organism: Heliornis fulica (assembly GCA_013399135.1). NCBI lineage: Eukaryota > Metazoa > Chordata > Aves > Gruiformes > Heliornithidae > Heliornis > Heliornis fulica. The sequence continues at coordinate 199,169 of VXBZ01007160.1, forward strand.
CAAAAAAGGAGAATTATTCTTCAAATGCAAGTTATTTTAAGTATCTCTCATTGCTTCAATTTATTCACACATGGACTGAGAATCAGATATATGGAGGAAAATTTTTATAGTTTGTTTTTTAAAACTTTGATAAACATTATTTAACTGTTAGCGTTTATATCACTTCCCAGTTACTATTACAAGTTTCTTATGCCACTCGTATAATATTTGCTACATCAGTTTTTACAGGGAAGAACAACAAAAGCACTTAAAAAAAATCTGTTATTTCTTTCAATTTAATTATATTCAGTAGCCTGTGTCCAAATTCTTCCCATTCTATCCTATCCTACTGGTCTTCATTTGTTTTTCTCCAAGCTAGTCCCTTGCTGTCTCCCTCTTTCAAATCAATATTCTCATACTTAGAAATCAACCTGACCCCACTAAAAAGGAACAGTAAAAACCTCATACCTATTACAAACACAATATTGGTTCAGTTATCACTACTTGTGATACATTTTTGCTTCCTGCTTCTATGGTTCTAGCTATTTAAACCTGTAATGCTCATACTTTCTATTTCTGTATTGCCCAGCCCAATCAGAACATGAAGCTTTGTGGTTTGTTATGTGGTCATATTATTGCACTCCAGTATGCTACTAAGCCAAGTATTTGGCTTATTTGCTATTTAAAAAAATTCCAAGTAGAATAGATTATTTGCAGACAGAATACATACACAAATAATGCACAACCTATTAAAACGGAACCCGCACAACCGTTAAAACTTAAAAGCACAGGACAACTCTGACACCATGGTAGACGGACTGATAAATTCAGCTTACACAAACTAAATAGTACTCTAAAATACCTGCTTGCATATGGGGGTAGCATCCATGTCCAACAGAGGATTTCAGCTGGACAATGATGAAAAGTCCATATGTTACTGTGCCACCATAAATTATGTTAGAACGTATGGTCAGGCCACAGAGGGGCTCCAAAAATAGGTTAGAAACAGCTCTCTGACGGAAAACAAATTGCCTAAAGTCCAATATGAGAAAACAGTGTTCTTGACATATATTTTCATGTGGCTACCACTGTTTCAAGCTAAGTCTATAGAGATGGACTACAATATGCCATAGTTTAAATTTTTATGTTGTTATTCCACCAAGACACTAAAATGCAGACAAATCTGCATGGGTCTGATGACTCCAGGCTTCAAGATTTATTATGAAATAAATAAAAAAAAAAAAGAAGAATGATGTTATGTCAATTGGCCTGGGCATCAGCTACTGAACCTACATTACAGAAGAAAGGAATTATCAAAAAACTTTTAATCATCATAGACATTAAAATATTTGTAAAACAACTATTATCACAAAGCTGAAGCATATTTAAAACGTGAAATCTAAACAAAAGAACATACAAGCTAAAATAATATTTTCCCATTGCACTTAATACTCTTAAAATTAAAAGAGCACCTGACTCTACATATCTATAATGCATCACTTCACAACTCTGAATCTTTTAAAGCCAGGATTAAGCTTTGTAAGAACCTACCCTGAATGCAAAATAAGACAGCTTTACTGAAGAAACTGCTGTTAAGCAGCTTGCAATCTAGATACTATAAAATTCTAACCTCCAATAAAATCACCTTCATTTTAGAATGACAACAACTGATCATATTTTTTTCTTGCAACTAAGTTTCTTAAAACACAAACAAAACAAAACAAATTTATATTTAAATATAAATATTATAAATATATTTATTTCATAAATTAAAATTAAATAAACACAATTGTCTTCTGTTGAAGAAATGCTACACCTCTAAGGGCAGGTGAAGTCAATCTGGGATTCACTGATTAACATGTTATGTTGATTAATCCTGTGATCTCATTGAAAAGTCTAAAGATCAAATGAATATTAGATAAGCTGCCATGTTAAACTAAGCAGCATTCTGTTTTCATGGTTTTATTTCTGGAGTACAACTTTTTTTGGAATAATCCTTCATGCCTGTATGATAAGTGCATTTGAAAGCTACACGTGATGTAAACCCAGCAGTTATACTTAGCAGAGAAAAGTATCAAGTTAAGATACATTAAGACAATTAGGATTTCCAGCAATTACAAGAAAATTGCCAGGGGCTCTGCAACCCTGGTATTTCCACAGTAGCTTTTATGATGTTGCCGCATGTTTGCCAGTTTGTGTTCTATTTTTATATTTTCACATAGTCTAAAGCACGCTACTCAAATACAGATAAAACACTCCATTGTAGATGTATTTCTAAATCTTTTTGCATTACTACCTTAAATGTAAGTAGCTTGGCACTGACTGGTCTAACTTGACTTCTTGACTCAAAGAAATAAAAAGCTCTGTTAATGTAAAGCTCACTTGTTTGGCTCATCTTTGGCTAAGCTAAAACAGAAGCTTGAAATAAATGAAAAATTTAGTTATTTTAATTGCCATTGCTGTACCAAACAGCACAAAGCCATATTGTCCCACAGCATGAAGTGATCAGATATCTGCCCACAATGATGGACAGCTCTGGCCCAGTGAACAGGCAAAAAAATTGCATTTACTCTCTGCCAGATGGGACCTACTGGACGCTTCAGCGCAAACAGCTCATCCTTCTTCAGACCTTCTTGTCCGACTCTTGAGCTAGCTCCAGCTGATAATGATGGATATCAAGGCTACAGTAAAGTGGGTGACAACAGCAGCCTTGTTATAACTGCCAGTCTTTCAGTCTTGTCATTATTACACATTGAAGATTTATTTGAGTTTATTGTTGTGCGCAGGGTCTACCCATTTACAATTCATCACCTACTACAGAAGGTTCAAGATAGTGGCCACGGCTATAATTGCCACCTCCACCTGCTTCTGGAAATTATGAGGTCACCAGATAGGGCAGCCCAACATCCAGAGAGCTCTGCCAAGTCCCCACAAGCATCTGCAGCAAATTCCACCAATGTTACTCCTGGCGTGTTTGGAACCATTATCTTGCACATTTTAGAATGCCAGGTTTTGTTTGTCGGTACGGTATTACACACACTTCAGAACATCCCTGAAGTTCTAACTCTTTAACAGCGTCATAAAACTTTACACCTGCTTCAGAATCCAAGTGAGTCAGCGTCGTAACTCACCTGTATTTGTAAACTAACATTTATTTTATGTATCTATAAAGACTTAATGCTGGAGTTACATGGGAGTATACTTTTCAGACAGGCTTTCTTAAGACTACAAAACAACACAATGAACAATGTGCTAATGTTAAACAAAAGTAGCTTAAAATAATTCCATGCAAAGAATCATATACTTTTACCATGGGTTTCTTACTGCATAAATATTTTAAAAGTGGAAATTGGTTACTCACTGCTCAGTACTGGTAAACATTTGAGCAGATCAATACTGTCTTGAAAAAACAATACTGGTTGATCCATTCCTATTGCGTACCGAAATATTTTCTGGTTTTATTATAATGGTCTCAATACTAAATTCTTTTTTCATTACTAGAACAATTACTATTATCTGAGGTGAAAATTTTGTGAAGCATAAATTTATCTTCTGTTACCAACTGAGGATATATTAAGAAAACCTGCTAATTTCTCTAGTGCCCATACTACTATTCTAACCCCCCTATAACTCAATATATGAAAACCAAGAGTACTGCTTCTGCTGTTCATGTTAGGCAGTCATTTAAGACAGGAGGAAACAAATGAAGGTTTTAGTCAAGTGGCTTGATGAAGGAAAAAAAATTAAAATTCTATTCAGGCTTAAGCTGGGCTGAAGGTCATCAGTAAGGAGGGTTAACCAGGACCTGACAGTAAATAGTACATAAACCCAGCAGAAATTATTCAACCTAGAAGTCATTCAAAAGGGGCAGCTTTTGAAAAAGATGATCTCAGTCTGATTTGGTTAATGGCTACACATGCTGCTTAAACCCAAGAAAAAGGTTTTCTAGCATTGTTAAATCAGCAGTATCTTTCCAGTTTCTACATTGGCTATATTGCATGAGGGAGAATTGCGTTATATTTATGAAGAATTTAATAAGTACAAACTTACTCTACACTCTCAGATTAACCGAGCTATCACATGAACATCAAGGTTATTAAAAAAATAGTTCAGGATTCAATTCAGTCATTAAAATGGTATTTTCCAACAAAGTCTCATACAGAAGTGCAAACATACACCAAATGATTAAATTATTCAGAACTCAACATGACCCAGCATTATTAAAATATCATTGATGGATTTGCACATTTCTCTTTCAAGTAACTCCTTTCATCCAGGAGAAGCTCTTTTTTTTTTTTTTTTTTTCCCCTTCCCTGATGTCAAACAAGCAAGAGACAGAGAATTGTCTTTTTTAAGCAACACCATTTAATTTCTAAATGTAGAACTAGCTAAGTAAAATGATTTAAGTTTTCAGTCATGAGAATTCCAATAAAGAGTGGTATCTTTCCTGAACTACAAGATACTAATGGTCTGGATGTCAGTGTTAGAAAATTCTGATATACCTGTCAGGTTTTTCATCTCAAAGCAAAGCTTTATGATGTTACTGCTTAATACAAAGTAAAACAAGACTGTTTACTTAGATAGTCTTGCATCATTATTTCATTTATTTATTAGTCCAAGTCAGAACTGAACTCTCATGTGTGATGAAGCAGTAAATCTACCTAAAAATATAAAAATACATATTTAAGTTTAATAAGATATGACTATGAAAGTGTCAATTTGCTTCAAATTCTGAGTAAGCACAGGGGTTTTGCAAATGAGACTCGTTGCAGAACTTCAATCAGTTATAAGTTCTGATGTTTTGTTTTTGAAGTAACACAAACCAGCAGAGTGTTTATTTTATAATTAAAGACATCTCCCTAGTTTAATTTTGTTAAAAAATACCATGTAGACTACAATCAAACTTCTGGTAAAAGTCTGAGTACTCTGAAACACAAGGTAGTCATTACAAGGGTATCAAACATTCCAAGTTCCATTTAATTTCAAGTTGTATCTGCAAGTATAGTTCCTATACTATGACAATATCAGAAAAAGTGTGCCAAACATACTGTGCATCCTTTATTAATAGTATTCCCAAATAACCTAAGAAATTTATGAAGAGTTGTGAAAATTTGGGGCTTTTGGCATTTCCCCCCATGTCCCCCTGTGACCCACTAAGGATTAGTGCCATATTTTGAAAGTTCGTTTTCCAAGAATGTTCTTGAGGCTCATCTCACATTTTGCTTCTTAGAGCAGCTTAACTTCAATTCTGGGCAGGAACATGGGAAATCTAGGTTGCTCCTTTAGATAAGTGGAACGTAAAATAAACTGGTATTGTTTGGTTTTGTGAATGTAGCTAGGTTCAAAAAACTTGGGAGATTTTGGAAAGAGACTGCACTGCATCGACAGGCAAAGCTGAGGCCAAGCAGACCAAGAAAAGGCATCAGGCTAAATAGTGTTAGCAGTTAACTGCACTGATGAAGTGCCCCCCAGTATTCATGAAGCCAACAGGCAGAGAAGTATGGGATACAGTACCCTTAGGCTTCTTTGGGCATAAGGAAAAGCTTTAAATCTAGGTATGTGTTAAATCAAATTTTTGCTAACAAAAATAATTCAGCAGTATTTCCAAGAAGTAGGGAACTCAAAAAAGTTAAAGAAAACTTAATATATTTGGGATTATAAAACACCCTTTCATTCATAATGCTCCAGAGGTACAAATCAAAGAGACTAGCGCATGTGTCTGTGATTTAAATAAAGGAATGGCAAGTAAACGACGTCAAGAATCTTAGAGGAAGAACTAATAAATGCTAAAAAATATAAATAAAATGGTGACAGAAATGCAATGTTACAAATTACTAAAATAGCTTTAAAAAGTTTTTTAATGCCTTAATTTGACATGTGATAGAAATCATCACTTTAAAAAGATAACATTATTTGCAAATTGAGCAAGAGGACCTGATGATAGCCATATATAATCAGTTGTCACCTTGCAGCTCAATTAGCCCTCATGTAAAAATGAGGCATGTAAGGAGAAATGAGGTTTTGACATTATCTCTGCCAGCAAGATAATTACACAGCCTTCATTTAACAGTAGGGCAACACTACTGTAGCAACAAATTAACTCAGCTCCATTTGCAATTCATGGTGTGTTTTCTCATTTAATACCATTTGTCTTACCCCAAGTGAATGTTTCCATTAGTTTTCTCCAGCACAGCAAAATACTCTTTGACTTCATACATTACATCACCGACTACTTTAGTTCCAGTAACTTTCAGAAAGCTGTATAAATTTGATTAAATGGTTTCCCCTTCCTTCCAGTTTTAACTAAACTTTTTTTTTGGTTTACAGCCAGATAATACAGCAGGTGCTTTTGAATCTAATAAGCAAAGAACCTATTCTATCCCACATTCATTTCATTTCTGTAGTTGACACAAAAAAGCCCCAAATTTCTTCATGAGAAAAGACACTAATATGCTTTTATCCATTTTAAATTCAAATGAAACTTCACCGAGTGTGAAGTACAGAAGTGAAATAACTTGCTTAATGGAAGCGTTATTAAAGTAGAAGTTTGTGCATGGAAGAGATGCAAAGACTTAAGCTCTAATTGTTATGCCTGCCTTTTTTTAATGTTCAGAAAACGTGCGCACAATGGATTTTTTTTTTTTTTGGTAATCCATTCAACTTCTTAAACAATACTAAGCAAGGGGCTGTGGGCCAAAACTAATTTTTTACAAACCTTGATCATATCTTAAAACTTCTAGTCCTACCTTGATGCTTATCAGCTTATAGGAATAGTTAATGTTTGAATAGAGCTCTGAAAAGCTCCCTAGTACATATACTAAACATTTATACACAAAACATAAGAAAACCCTTCCTGGTAGCAATGAGCTGCCAGGAAGGGTTTTCTACATGCAATTTTTTAAGCTTGAAGAAAAAAATCACTTGCTGGTGGTTTCACTGCCAACTAAGCAGAAGGCAGAAAAAATGTCTGAAAATTACCACACTCTGTGGCCTAGGAAAATGTTTATATACCATTATGTAAATATTTTAATTGCTAGTCACCTTTGTAATGTATACAATTGCTAAATCCTTTCCTGAAAGCAACATCAATATTCTTTTCTTAAATCTTAAAAAAAAATCCCTATCTATCCTAAAGGAAGGTCCAATCTGCACTGGAATTTCAATTACACTAGAGCGGGAAAATGCATGAAGCCCATTTGTCCCATGTTATTCAACAAGGAAGACATTAATTACTGTTTTCCAAAGCCGATTTCTCAGCATCTTAATTTTCTTCCTCATTGTCAGTCCAGTGAGATAAGAGTTTTTTTCATCAGTTATACAAAATTCCAAGATGATTTATACCTTCTAGATCTTTAACTTCTTGATCTTCCCAAGAACTCTGACAATGAAAGTCTAAAAAATACTACAGCTACTATTGTAGTGACAAATACATAGAGGAGGTAGTAAGGGATCGTCCATCACAGTGACAATCCATCGCAAAAACAACCCACCCAGAACATGTAGGCCTAAAAAATTAAAATTGTCACTGCAGCCAGTACAAATTGTGGCAGCTCAGAATGGCCAGGCTTCTCAAAAGTATGTTCTCTCTCTGCCTACTTAAGAAATACAACACTATTCCCCTCTACTTCAATAAACAAATTATGAGTAGATATGCATTGGCTATAATCACATACTGGAAAAGATTAGCTGGTTTTTGCACCAGTTGTTGGTCTGTTATCATTCCCATCATATTGAAAGCTTATCCAGCAGATGCCCTCCTCTTACCCTCCAGTGGTTCTTTGTGCACTCAAGATTAACGCACCAACACAATGTTCTTCTGTATTAAACAGCGCAAGATATTTGGAGGAGTCTTTGTTGTCATAAAATAAGGAAAGTTGCATTAAAGGCATTCAAATTGTGTTCACTTGCAAGGAACAAGAGCAAAATACGATGCCAGCACTTTGTGCAAGGTATTCCATGCAAAAACTAATTAAAGGGTTTGAAAAACAGTATTATAGATACTCTTTTGAAACTACTTCATTTAAAATTGGCTACGAGTGATATACTGAATGTCACCTTTTTCTAGTAAGAATGAACAACCTATCTGATGATAATCTAGACCACTTGAAAAAGCATAACCAGTTTTTTAAATGTATTTAGCAAACATGAACGCTGTGCCTGTCAAAGGAAAGCAAGAGCTATTTTCCAAATTAATTAAGTAGAATAACAGAACTGATGCACAGACAATTTATCTAACTAAAGTTCACACGGTATGTTTAGCCTATAGTAAAAGAAAGGGTGTCACTTTTTGTTACATGATTCCAAGGTGACTGCTTATATTTTGAACTGCTAGGCTAATTCTAGCCTGAGCAAAAATCTGTCTTTTATTTCATAATTAATTCTCCGTGTCAAGATCAGTAGATGTCTTTTTTTGTATCAACGTACTCTGTCTTTTAATTATACCCCCATAAAAATCAGGCTTGAAAACAGAACAATGTTGTCACAGTATGAAAGCACAGAAAGCAAATTCTGAAGGAAATACAGAATTCAAGCTAAAGCAAGCAAGTAAAGCGAGTTCCTAAACTCTCTTGAAGGAAGACTCCATTTCACAGAAACTTAGGTTTCTTTTGAATCAAGAACCAAAAAAGGTATATGCAAAGTGCAATAGCTTTAATCATGCTGGTTATCTTAACATGTAAAACAAATAGCATTGTTTCATACATTCAAGGGTTGTATTTTACATCATTAATCAAAATACTTGTATACAGAATATGGAATATTTACCAAGATGGATTAGTTCATGCTAAGTGTAGAGTCCTCACCCTAAAAATTCCCGCTGTTCCACAAAAGTGCTTAAGAATTTAATTTTGGAACCTCTGAAGAGTTAGACCCCGTGAAACAGCTTCCCCAGAACAAGTTCCTTCACTGCTGCTAATCACCACCTCCAAAGCAATTAATAAAGTATTCCTGTGCACATCATACAAGAATCTGGACTTCACTGGGATTGAGAACTCTAAAGATACATTCTTCTCGAGCTTTCTCCTACACATAAAACCTCGGAGAAACCCCTGACCTCTAGGAAGCAATTTCAGTGACACTCAGAATCTCACTAGACCATGTTTTAGCTAACTTTTGTTGCAGCAGAATCAAATGGGGGGCATCATATTTCAGCAAAAACTCAAAGCATCTGCTGGGCTTACACTTCTGCACTCTATGGAGGATGCTTAGCTCTGAAACCTGAAAAACAGAGGTAGCTGAGGTTTGGCAGTAGAGAACATCTGTTTTGATGGTTCTCAAACGTGCCTGTCTTCCATCTGAAAGCTTTCATCTAACCTATACCCCAGTTCCTTTCCAGAAACCTCACCCAGGCATTACAAGGTGAGTTTGATCCTAATATAGTTCTAAAAGAAGGCAAACCCCACATCACCTGTTCCTTATTCCCATTTCCAAAAAAAGCCGTACAAAACTGTGACCAGCAGTGATGCTAATGTCACAGTCTTCCTCCCTGTCTGACAGACTCATCTCTTCAAGTCTCGGACTCAAAAGATCACAGGATTATTTGAATTCGACTACCAATATCACAAAATCTAATTCAAGCCTTCCATCATTTTTCATGCTCCACACACATTTTTCCTTGCTTTCTTTCATGTTATCTCCTTGTCAGAGACCAGGTTCTTGACTTTTTAAATTTATTTTTTTTTAACGCTCCTAGCGTTAGCAGTTCTTTGACTTCTTCCTGTCTCTTGCACACAGAACATTTTTCATGAAGAAATTTGTTCAGCTTTCACTCTTCCTCCAGTTAATTCCCTTTGGAAGGCTCTCATCTGCCACGCTGCCCATGGGACATCCAGATGATTTATACTGACAAGTTAATTAAAAAATAACCCAGCTTATTCTTATTTACCAGCCACAGCCAAACACCCTACTACACTATTCCCTTCAATCTCCTTCGCATGTACATGGTAATTTCCTTGTGGCACGGACAGTGTTTTTTTTTACATATGGAAATTACTATTACTTTGTGAGAGCAATAGAAAGCAAGTTCAAGTATGTGACATGTCTACAAGGAACAAAATTCCTGAGTTGTGAACATGTTAGAAGTGACTGATGAACTCTTCCAAATGAACTAGTAAAAGTTAGTCTTTCTCTCAATAGTTATATTTTCTAGACTAAGCTAGGTCTAGCCTAGTCTTGCTCTGGATTTTTTTTATTTTTTTAGCAGAAATGCTTATGCTAACAGCATACAGCAAGTGGAGATGGAAAAAGGTGATATTAATCCATCCTTTCCTATGTTGTTCTTACAGAGCTTGGCACCTTCCACCAGCTGCAACATGTATTGGATTTAGTGAGGTTATTCAACACACAAATGCTGAAGGGTAGGAGGGTGTAAGCAAGTGGACAATTCAAGTTGAAGATTTTCAGTAAAATACCAAACTGTTCCACTAGGTGGAATGGCCAGCAGGTAATGTACTCACTGTACACAAAAAATGATGCATATAATGACTTTTGGTTATTACAGATGTAGGCATTCCCACTAGAAAGGTAGCATGGCTCCTTAAGGCAGTAAAGATATATTAAAGAAAAACTTACACTGGTTACAAGAATCACCTTGCTGGGCCAATGAATAATTATATCTTTTATTGTGTGTAGACAATTTTTTTTTTAAGTTCCACATGTTCATAGCTTTATCGTTATTACATGTACAGCATTAAAACCCAAAAAGATTTCAAAAAGTTTTAGAATAACACATTACCATTCGCATGAATTTAGATATTTCTGCAGTCCATTTTTCTAAAACTAGATTCACATCTTAAACTACTGGGTTTTTGTTTCAGTTAAAAGAAGAGTGGAGAACTTAAGCATGTATAGATAAATATAAATTATTATTTTATGCTTTCTGGGCTTCCTTTTCCAGATGCAGCAAATCAACATTATACAGATTTCAATAAACAGTATGAATTTTTACTTACCACAAATCTGTTTCATTTTTAGACTAAAAAATGTTCCTGTAAGCAAATTTCAGATACTAGGCCAGATTCTCAGAAAGTATAAAAATTTGGTGATATAAGCACACTTTTAAGTGGAACCCAAAGACCTCCAAAGCTTAGTACCAAGAACCCTAATATTGAACATAACTTCCCTGTTAAACAGCAAATAACTCCGGGTTTTTTCCTTCTCATCCCTGCTTTTTTTCTGCTTTATGCCTATCACTCGTGCAGAAACATTAGGAAGACAAGCTACTACACAGAGAACTGTTAATTGCTAAATTCAGTCTAACTGGTCAACATCATCATGGAATGAAGGTTTTGGACAGCGGGTAAAATGGAACTTGGATAAGGCAGTCAGCCAGGTTGTGGACTCTGGCTGGTTAACATTCCTTGCTGATTTAATGGTAGTAATTCCCAAGATAGGCATTGCTTCTGATGTAGGACAACCAAAGCACTTGAATTTAAATGTTTCCCTGTAAAATTTAAGCACTTGGTCAAGTGCATAAATCTCTATCAAGAGATTGCACGCACCCTTTCAATATTGAGTACTGTTCAGTTAGCCAAAAGACTAAGTGAGATTAAGTCTCTGCCAAAACTGTTTCTTAACCACTCAATTAAATCTGACATGCTTTAAGAGACAAAGGTGTTTAATCAGTTGTTGTGGGTTTTTCTGACAGCTTGAGCATATGCAGTCTGCTCTGTTCTTACTCAAATCAATATTAAAAACTTATGCAATGTTGCTGCAGGTTCATGAAAGTCAACAAGACATACTTCCCATTTCCAGACTGCATACACAGTGATGCCGAAAATAAATATGAAGATCTGGGTAACAGAAAAGAAAGTAGTAGAGGTCTGAGAAAGACTATCATTATCCCATCAAACCTAGACCATTTTCAAAACAACTTCAGAACACCTGATTTTTCAATTTTAACTTATATAATCAAAAAAAGAATGGTAAAATCCCACAAGAAAACACTCTATCCTAAATGACTCTCTACTGCTAAAAAGAGCTGTCCAAGATCCCCATAACATTTCTGTCAACGCTATGTTTCTGACCTCCTCCACTTCTTTTTTGAGATTAGCTTTCTGATCTCAAAGTGAAGTCTGGGTTTCCACTTACTATTTTGGTAAATTGAGGCAGCTCAGAAAAGGGCCTTATAATAGAGCTCTGGCAAGAGGAACGGGAGGAACTGCATGACCTGGAGCTGGTGGGAGATGGGGTAAAGAGCTAGGACAGACTTAAAGAATGCAAGAAACAAGGAGGCAAGCCTTGCCATGGTGGTGGCAGGAAATGACTGGATCAGCTCAGCCATTCCAGAGACCCTACCTTTGAGACTTTCAGGCGTTTTCCTTTAATATTACAAAACAAAAACATAAATTTGAATTCTCATTAAATGGAAGGCTGAAATAACTTCAGTAAAAGATCTCAGCAAACAAGCAATACTTTGTTTCCTTCAAGCTCCCAACATAATTCCTGGAAAGAGGCTTACTGAATTTGTGTGCGACCAACTGCAAGTCAGTAAACAATTCACATGCAGAACTGCCTCCCTTTGCATCAAACGAATTGTGTTATAATGGAATGAGTGTGATACTTGAAAGATTTGCTTACAATTGCACATACAAGAGAAAAAGATAGCTAAGTCTAAATTAAGATGTTGGCTATGAAGTTTCCAATAGGACCTTGACATGACTGTTGACCTACTCATGACATGATCACACCAGTAAGGATTTGGAATTCTATTAGTATTACCAGAGGAAAAAAGTCAAGGAGTCATCAGGAAAACAAATCTATATCTGCTACTCCATCAGCCAATTACTGTTGTTAAAGTGGAATTAGATGAGTATTGACAATGCGAAGGGGATAAGGATTAAGCAGATGACAGTATATGGCTAGCATTGTTGTTCTGGTTCTCCCCCCCCCCACCCCTCCTACAGAAAGTCTGAAAAAACTCAGATGAGAAAAATACACTGTAGAGAAAAGAGTGTAACTCTGATTGTGTCCTGAAGTACCAGTTACATACATTAGCCTTCCATACAATGACAAAACCAGGTCAATACCTAAATGTATTCAAGAGGAGTCCACTAAGACAGTGTATGTGGCATTAACTTGACACAACACTTCATGGCATTCAGATAATTGAGGCTGAAGTAATAAAATGAAATTATAAGCAGTTTTCTTAGCTTTTGAGAACTATTTTAATGTAATAAATTGAACACTAAAAATTTCTCAGTTAAATGTAGCAGTCTTCACAAACTCAAAACAGTGGAATTCTGACATTTAAGAAATTAACTTCATAGACTATTTGTAAATATTTACATATTTCAGGTAATGCGAAAAAAAGGCAGAGCTGGAATTCTTACTGACTCTTTTGACTGATAAAGCTATCAGGCTGCAATCTGGCTTTATCATTAATTTATTTTAAAACAAAGACTCAACATGTAAAGAGTATAATTCCAATTCCATGTGGAACAAAAATATACAAAAACATGACAATTCCCTCCTATGGCCCAGATTCATAGACACTCAACCTCCTTTCTATACAATAACAGACAAAAGTCAGTCACTGTAAGTGAAACTAATCGTGAAGTTGTGATGAAGTAACATAAAATCTAATTGTTTGCATTTCTTACTGAGGATGCTAGTGCTACTGACAAATATGGCAAATCCCCAGACAGATTATGTCAAGTTCTCTTTTGAATCAAACACCTCCTGAATGCTGCTATTTTAACAGTGACAACCATTTGTTTCTAGCAAAGGTTCTGTTCCTCACTTGACTAAACCCAGCATAGATCCAATTCTTATTCTGGGCTAACAGAAAGGACATGTCTGCTTGGAACTCAGGGGCCGCGCCCTTCTTGAAAATTTGCCAACTGCAGTCATAGTTCTAGTCACATCAAACAAAAATCAGTTCAGTAAAAAGCTTCAAGTATAATGAACCAAAATATAAATAACACTGTCTAAAAGAATGAAGGTTAACAGAGGATAAACATAACTAAACATAACCGAATTGGCAAACAAATCAACAAAATCAGTGCTTCTGAAGTTTCTATTCTATCTTTCCTGTTCGGCATACACTCTGGATAGATAAAGGAAACTGGAAACAAAACAAGCAATGCCACCTGGCTTCTTAGGGCTTTACACCTGACATTTAACTGACTTTGAGGTCTAACAAAGGCACAAACACTGATCAAATGTTGAAGCATTTATTAGGTTACTCCCACATGGGTTTCTCTCATGCTAATAACTGAGTTTATCCCACGAAACTTTCCTCAAGGGAGTTAATAAATTTAGGTTTGTCTCCTCACCCTGGCTACTTCTTTTCAAGAAACTGAAGGTATTTAATAATCATCTACATCTGGATGTCTGTCAAATTTAAGAAGCTTGTCAAATTAACTAGGAATTTCTGAAGATACTGGAATGAGGCTGGCAGGAATGAAGAAGCTGTTGATAGTTCACCTTTCACAGAAAACCCAGTTAAAAAAAGGTAACTGCACTACAGAATGAAAATGGCTAACACACCTCACTCCCTCTGCCTGATACAACAGATTTACCATATCATGAAAAAAAAGAGGTACCAAAACTGTACAATATAGCTTCACAAAAGAAGTTATACTATTCTAGTTAAGCAACTGAATTTATTATCATAAAAAGGCTATGATACCTAGAAGTTATAATTACTGTGATATGGAGACAAAAAAAACATCAACAGCATCCTATAAGTTATATTGTCTCTACAGATATGAAGCAGCTATGGTATAAATAATTTTTCTTGGCTGCAAACAGAGCAAATATCACAGAACTCCCGCATGCTCAGATGTTCCACTGCTACCAGGCTCCTACAATCACTAACATTTTATCCCTGAAAGCAGAAACTACATACCCAATTTCTGTAAGTTTTGCTACAGCTCTGCTACGGACATCACTCAAATGAAGATTTTCAAAGGTCTATGAAAACAATTCTACAATTTTCCCTTCTTTAAAATACTATTTAAACAAAGTAGCTGGTATCATAATCTGTTCTTTCACCTTGGTACAAATAGATTAAGATTTAGTACAGTATGTAAATAGATATTTGCTTTCAAAACCACAAGTAACATGCACGCTTAATACTTAATACTGCTAGCCAGAGCACCTGAAAGGGACATTTTGACCTTCTAAAAGTGAGAAGAAATTGATTGACAGTTTGGTTTTCATCAAGAAAAACACTACTACCTGTATCCATCTCTTAGTGACTTTTCTTTCATTTTTCACCACCACAGTCTCAGAAACTGGTTAGGCCCCAGGTGGATCTACCTGGCTTTTAAAAAAATTTATATAAATTTACTAAACATGAGAAGTCTACACTTACAAACAGAAAAGGCTCAAATCTGCAGTATTTTTTTTGCTCTGCACCAGACTGATGTTGCTAGAAACACTAGAATATGCTATGGCCAGCTTTACATCTCATTGCTCTTCAGATCAGTAATCAGCAAAATAATCTGAACTAATATGAACAGATATGGACAAAAAAGTTTTACTGGAGTAAGTCAGAGAATACCTCTGTAGTCCACCAACAGTGGTTCACTGGTGTACTTAGGACAAAGTAGTTTAATAATCAGCTGACAGCAAACAGAGGTGCGGAAGAAGCAGCAAGATTATTTGCACTGGTAATTCCTGTACACATTTAGAAAAATCACTATCAAACAGCTGGCTTTCTGAAGTGGACAAAACCAATTATACTGCTATGAAAAAAAGATGAAACTGTAACGTTTTACACATGAGCATTTACAGTAACAGCAGTCATTTTCAGAGTTCTATGATATTACACCACCATTAACCTTAAGTTAATTTTAAGGGCTTTTCTAGGTATTAAAAACGTTAGGCAGAATTTTCATATTTAAGCACTATTAGGAGTCAGAACACCTAGAAGGGTTGCATTTATATGACTGCAACTTTGTATGAATTTACAGTGCAGCTGGACAAATCTTTGTGTTAGAGGACATTATAAATATGTGTACCAGTGTTTGAGAATAAAGGGCAAAAGACCAAGAACACACGAACAAGTAGCATGCAGAAATAGAAATCTAAACCAAATCACTAAATGTAACCTGCCTTGCCAGATCTTTTTTAACTTATTGGAAAAGTTGCTGTATTTAATATTGACAATGAGATGTGTAAATCAATACATTTGGAACAAGCTATATATTTTAATTGAAAAATGTTCAAACTGCAGCAGTAAATCCATGCACTTAGTATATACAAATCCTGAGAAGGGCTTGCTCATTGGGTACTTTTGACAAGATAAGACAAGATGGTATGTAAAGCTCAGATGCAAATAACACAACAAAACCCAAACTTTTGGAACAATAAGCTACCTAAAAAAAAAAGTAACAAATTGAAATGAGCTCTTACCATTAGCTTGAATTTACTTAGAAGTCAAGCAAAGGACAGTATGAGAAAAACGGTCAAAATTCTCAGTTTGTCCATTTTGCAATCTGCTCTACCTACTTGCTACTCTCCTGAAGCTCAGACCAAGGCAATTTGCAGTAAAATGAATGTCCAAAGGGAAAATGTAAAAGAGGAAAAAAGTAACTCTGTAAGTCTCAAGTAAGTCTTGTAAGTACAAGACTTCTTGTTCCTTTCTGATGGTCTAATACTGCCCCCACACATTCTACCCTTGCTACATCAAAACTGCCTTGCTACCTTTCCTAATTTCATAGCATACTAGACATTTAAAGTTGAATCAACTTTCAGTAAAAATATACAACTCTAAAATCCATTATCTCAGTTCTGAATTTTAACATGAACTAAAGTATGACATACAGAGGAAAAAACCTATCTTTGTATTAAAAAAATACAAAATATACTCTTAGCAAATTGGAAAATAAAAACTCGTTAGGAAAGCATTAATAAAAGGGATGAGGGAAGAATCTATTAACTATGCACCAAGGAACTAATTATTTAAGGAGAAAGAGCAGACAAGCTGGGACAGTCTTAAAAGGATTTCAATTTTAAGAAGTGCTAATTAATACATTCCATAATAGTTATTTGTGATTCTTCTCATTTTGTGTTCTTTATCACGAAGGTATAATAAAAAAACTGCAGAGATTATGTCAGCAATGAAATTATTAATCTTAAATTTATAAAGTTATAATTTCTTATTTTTAGAACCAATGATGTCACTTTCGTTACATACCACTTGTACAGACTAAAATTTGTCTTGGCAGTGCTACCGCTGCTCTTCGTTTGCCCTATGTGCTATAGCCTAGCACATAATCAAAGTTCCTCCTGCTTCTATAAATGAATTCATCAAGTTCATAGTAATTTGAAATAGGACTACAACTTTGATCATAACAAATTAGTGCTAATAAGGCCAACTGTTCATTCACCATGATGCTATGCTAAATTTGTGATGACAGGTAAAAGACTGATTGTTATTTTACTTGTAAGTACAGTAAGAGAATATTAGAACCAAGAGGCAGTACTAAATCATTCATACTGGATTGATTTCAGCAACTGGGATCTTAGAAACAGTGATATACCTCTTTTCTTTTCCCCTCCATTTCCTGTAAATGCCAGACAGTATCATGTTTACTTCTGATAGCTAACTCCTATTTGAAGCTAAAAATCTAAATATATAAATGCATCAACAGCTACTCGGAAATGGGTAACAAAAAGATGTTTAAAGAGCTGCTGCTAAACTCCACTGAAATCTGCAATCCCCAAAATATACTATTATAGTTATGAAGTCATAATATTTCAGATTAACTGCCCAGGAAGCTGACCTGGTATCCTTTAACATAACGGTAAGAAGTGCATTTAATATATCACAATTGTTCTTTAAAAAGCCCTCTCATGTGACTTTTTAGGTAACAGAGAATTAAATAATTAAGTATATTTATCATATTCTTGTCACTGAAAGAGAAAAATTCAAAGAGAAGGATGTTGAAAGCAACTGCACCGTCTTCCTAATTATTTTGATTCTATCTTCAAAACCAGCTTTCTCTCTCAGCCTACAACATCTATCCCATAACAAAGTTTTTGCTGTACCCTGTGTAGGGGAAAAATATCTGATCTTTTCTAGTAAGCTGCCAAGAATTTTCATCAAAGTCTCAAGAATTTTCCTCTTTGAATAGAAGAGGGTTTCTGGTTATAATACTCCATCCCTTGCAGCCCATATGAATTCCTTCTGCTGGGATGACTGTCTTGAATCTGTCTCTGGAAGCCTAGAGCTCCTAATGGTCCTGCTGAGTTACAGAATTGTGTTTGGTGGGTTGTTCAATGTACTCCCAAGCAAGGACTGTTGTTTTTCAGTCTCTGCTGTTACCAATATTTAACAGGAATGTGTATGTAAGCATTTAGGATTACTGTGATAAACAGATTTATTGCAATTACTATCAAAAGCAGTACAAACAATGCTGGTAAGAAAGGAAACGATAATTGTAAAGAATATTGACAAAAAGACCTAAAGTAAAAAAAAAAAAAATGAAAATGACCAAGGACCTAAAGAAAAAATGCCATGAAATGTTTGCGGGAAATGAGAATCCAGGAAACAATGAATTCCAGAATACAGAAGGTGGCCTTCCCTCTGTTTCCTCCTCCAGACCTGCCTCTGCAGTGATACCAAGTGGCAGTCCAATGCAGGACTGATGCAAGAGAGAAGGAGTTTCTGGCTTTTTTTTTTTTTCTTGTAAGACAGTTAAGCAAGATAATTTGGCTCATTTTTGGACACAAATCTCTTAACATTCACATTGAAAAATGAAGCTTAACATCTGGGGCCATGTAATGCCTGCTTCCATGCAATGGGTTACATGATAGGAAACAGAGCAGGGTGGAGGCTGCTGCCAGTGAGCTGGTATTTTATGCAGTGTTTCACCTAACATGCCTAGTTTCCTAAGTCCTAAGGAACACTATGCAGATTTTCAGTGGTTTCTGGAATTTGTATATCTACACCAGATAGAGAGAAGTCTAACTCTCCAAGTCTGACAATTCAGACAGAATGCCAGGAATGGGAAGAAAGCACAACTCCTCTCTAGAAACACAGGTGATACCAACACCACAGCACAAAGTATCAGACTCCTAGTAATGAAATCCTCAAGCACTAAGACAAGACTATTTCCATTGTTTTACAATTAGTTTTGATTTATACATGAAAAATATTTAATGATTTTAATTGTTTTTAGTAAATCTAAATAGTATTTATTTAATAAAAATTCAAGCACAAACACCGTGTTTGTTTTTGGCAACACACACTATCATCTGAATAACATATCAGCAAGAGCAACTTTTCTTTTATCACACCTCCCTTTAAAAATTCCTTTATTTAATAAATATGCATCTTTCTGCTACATGCTCTACATCAAAGCTCTTCCCTTGCTCTACTTAAAGCCCATGCACTATAAACCCCATTCTGCGTCACCGATTTTAAATTTCATCTATAAAAGTCATTTTACATATACTACAAATAACAATACATGCCCCAGTTTGAATATTAGAGCTGTAATTCAATTTCAAGGTTCTTCTGACAGTATTCCAGTATCATTCTTTTTTTTTTTTCCTCTCCATGATGCTCCTTGAATTCCTTTTCAGCAAATTCACAAACTACCACAAATCAACAGCTTAAAAACAGATACACCATATCTAGAACTTCAGTAGGGCTTTTTGCTATCCATTTGAACAGTACTGGGAATGGGTTGGCCCTGTAGTATAACAGACATTAACAAAAATAGTCAAAATGAAAAGTTACACAATTCCATATTTGTAACCCACACCTTATATACACTCTTCACAACTTGCTATGCAATTTTCCTTTCATTACTATAAAATGGAAACAGGTAAGTTAATCTTGGGACTGCAGCAGTTTGTAAATATTCACATATACTTAAAATTACACCCTTTATGCCAGCTCTGAGCTTTATTCTTCTGAAGACAGTTTACTATTATATTGTCTGCTCCATAAGAGTAATTTGTCTACTCATGCTTTCACAAATTATTTTCTTAGGTTGGTTTTCTGAGGAAAAGGAGACCGGCATAATTATCTGCAACTTCTGACCTTCTAGCTTTCCCTCACTAGGCATTTAAGCCCACTAGCAAGTTTCAGCTGGCTCTAAAAGGAAAGATGTTTTAAAAATAAGTTTGCATTTGTGACACTGAATGGGCAGAGACACCCAAATTAGCACCTCTACTCCAGGATGATTTCTGCACAAACTCAGCCACCTAACACGCAGAGCCTGGAAAAATTCACACCACACATGGCCTGTTTTCAAATTGCCAGTTACGAGTTATAAGGATTTCATGTATGAATGGAGGTGTAGAGAGACATGGAAAGGGAACTGTGGATATCATCGGGAAGAGGGAAAAGACTGAAGTCAGAGAAAAGGGAAGTGGAGCTAAAGTGAGTGCAGCTAAAGCATTTCTGTGAAGTGGCAGCAGGAAGAAGTCCTTAAGGAGCTGTAATTCTTTGTGACGGACAAGAAGAACTTTATTTGCTAACTGCATTTTATATACCCTCAACGTGCAAAAAGGCATTATGATAAACCTTCAACCTGTTGGAAATAGATGTTCAGAGTCTGTTATGTGAAATCTAACACAGTAAATATATACACTTCAGTTTCTGAAAGTCCAAGAAGCAGCACCCACAAAACCAAGTCAGTGCTTCCCAATACAAACAAAAATGCACATGTAATTCAGAGACAACTGCAGTCAGGAGAGAGTACCAATTGAATAGTATTTAGCCAGAGAAAGACACACAAGTATCACAAGCAAAGGACTGGTATAATTCATAGTTCTGATGCCATCCTGCTTTGTCTGGAAAAGTTTAAACAAATTAAACAAAACATATGACAAAACACTGGGACAATCTCAATGTGGTTTTCCAGAAACTCAATCTTCCACAATCTACCATCCTGCTGCACATGAGGAAAACCTCATGGTAACAACTGCCAAAAGAAAACTGCCAATCTAACCTCATTCATTTAAAATCAGCTTTCAAATCAGCCATTGCTGCACACGATGTGAGAGCCTGCCAAACTCTCAGCAGATCCTCGACCAGGCATAATTGGCATAGAGAAAAAAAAAAGAGGGTTCCTTATCTGGATTATCACTTTTGTCAGAGAAGGCTTGAAGTTCTTATGACTTGCCAACCTTCCCCAGTTTCATTTTCAGCGACAAGTTCTGAATTGTATAGGTGCTGCTGTTTCCACAAGAGGAAATACTTTTGTCAAGCTACAGAACACATAGATGAACCTAAATAAATGGGACAAGCAGATGAAAACCTGATCTACACAAAGCATGCAGTCTCATAAGCTTATAAGAATGATATACAAATATAGACAAGAACCACCAGCTTCCTCAGAATGCTCACAGTCAAACCATGTGCATTAAAGAAAGCGCACAAAGCTTGAAAAAGTCTGCTCTCAGAGTATTTGTGCCAGGCATTTTGCCAAAGGACAGATCATTAATGGTTTCAACGATCTCCCCTTGGAGAGGGGGCTGCCAAGGCAAATCCTCTTAGTTATACTAGAAAGGTTAAGTGAGGTCAAAGTCCCACCTCTCCCCAGCTGCGGGCACTTCACCAGTTTGATAATTTTGATAAAGAATTAAATGAATGCTTTAGGTGTTTACATTTATTTAGTCTGATGCCAGCAGAGTTTCTAATAAACAGTATTAGACTTGGGCTTGTGTCTGCTTTGATTAGCTCTCTTAACAGCTGACCAGCTCTGTCACACTACTGGAATAATCTATTTTGCGCGCAAGTCAAGGCCATTTGAGACCTCTGGGCTATGCATACACTGACAGCACAGCTGGCCACTTTCAGCTCCTCCAGCATGACAGCAAAATAAAGAGGACACCAGATGTACCTGGCATCTCCAGGCAGTTCTGGGTATCCCTTCACATTAAGGTAGACAAGAGAGCCTGTTTGTTTTCTTCAGAAGGCATAAGAAATAGTTGTGCTTGGTAACATACTTTGAAAGCCACAGAGACTGCAGCAGGTGATACCTCAAGGATATTATTTACCTTCCACAGCAAAGTGTTTAAATATTCACCTGTTCCCTAAACATCTTCTCTCAAAGAGCCAGCAACGAATAAGGCTGTAAACATTGGATATTTTGGTAGCATCTTGACAAAAGCTGTCTTTGAAAAAAAAAAAAAATTCTACTCTAATGTCAACAGTATGTGGTAAACCAGTAGACTACAAATATAATGGATGCAATCTAATAAAATACAGTAGTTTCATACCTATTAATCTAGCATTAAAAACCCACTAAATGATGACAGACTTAGTTTTTCAAGGTCCCACAACCTCTCAATATGGGACCACAACTAAAAGCAGGTAGTCATATTGAAGCTTTCCACGTTCATGAGGGATTTCAGGTCTGATGCATTTTAAGACTACTCAACAGCTCTGACCATATGACCTGCAGTAGTTAACTCCCCTGAAATAAACCTTTAACACCTACAAAAAAAGAGAAGACTATAATGGAACATCTGGACAACCACTAGAGTTTGCTTTAAAGGTGGCAAATTCTGATTATGTTTTGTTATTTTTCTGCTGCTTTAGGGTACAAACATCTCTACTTTTTCTTTGTAGAAATTGTGCCCATTATAGGATGGTCTTCTGACTCTAAAGAAAATACATTTGCACTGAAGAGACGTGAGAATTCTCTTCCATGCAACAGATATATTTTTTGGAAGTGAAGCATTCTAGCAATCAGTAAAGTCTGAGCAAAGAAGACATAATGAAGTACCGAAGATTAACATTAGAAAGATTTTACGCAAAGTTAAAATGATCAAGTTTTTCTGATAGGACTATCGTTGCTTCTCCGAGTTCATTTACAGCCTTACAACAGTTTATTAAATATTCATCACATCAATCAGGCTTACGGACACTCTACTAGCTTCTTTCCTCTTACACATTTAGCAGAATGTGGCAAAAATAGTTACTCTCTGCAGATCATGCATCCTCAGGCTGTTGGTAGCAAATGCTCCTTTCAAAGGTAATTTCTTTCTGGATCTTGCCAATTCTTGGCAGCAGTTAGGTGCTCTACACTGTGCCATGGCAGCGAAAAATACGTATTTAAAGGAATTAAAACAGGCAACATATTTATAACTATTTACTAAAGTACAAAAAGAACATACATAATATATGTTAGGTTCTTCCTCTAATTCTACTGTAGTTTATTTTGCTTTTCCCACGTAGGCTACAGATCTGTAGCATATGTATCTTAGAATAAGAGGGCTCTGAACAGATTTATATAACCGCTGGAAAAAGTTTTGTTACAAGGGGTTCTGCTTATTTTTTGTAACACACACTAATTTGAAATATAGTAGTGCACAGTAACGATTTTGACATTTTAAAGAGGCAAACTTTACCCAACTTACTCTTGAAAAATATTCCTCAGTTCAGGCTTATGAAATAGGTGCCCTTTAGTAAGTACTCTGAGTATTAGATTTGTATTAGTACACAATGAAAGTAAGGCTTAACAAATGTGTAACAGAATCATACTTCCATATGAAAATAAGAAATGAACTTTGAGAGACATGAACATATTGACACTATTTTTAGATGAGCAGGTAAGACCTGTAATTAAAGTCTGATCTTTGCCTAAGAAAACATCTGTTTTCTTCACTGTGTAATTAGTAAAATTAATGAATTCCAATCCATCCACACAAATGATTTTTTTAACTCTGAAATCAATCACTTTAAAACCCAAGATGCTTTTACCTACACAAATTTACCAATAAGTGATACTGCAGATCAGGTTCAAATTATGAATGTAATGTTCTTCGTAGTAATTTTCTTCATATGTTTGAAACAATTCCTAACTCTTTCCCTCTATTCATCCACCACTGACATTTAGAATACAAAATAAACAAATTTGTGTATTAGGAAATCTGATCTGGCTACATACTAGATCAGGCATTGCATACATAATTCTTGTCAGAAAAGCAACTAAAAGATGACATTAATTGGATTGGAACAGGAAACATGCTTATTGGTAGGTTCCTTAAATTAAGACTACTCCTTCTCAGACACTATTCACCATATACAGAGCAGGAAAGTGCTGAACAGTGAACACAATTTCACAACACAGATTAGCAGATCAATCATTAGAGAAAACAATAAAAAAGTTCTTTTAAAATACTTTCTTTTAAAAAAGTGTTACTTTTACGAAGAAGAAATGGCAAATAACCACACTCGAAGAGGTAAGCATTGGGTAACCACAGACTCAAAAAGTAATGGGAAACATACAGTATGGTTTAATGATCTCCTGTACTATCACTGTCCCGCTTCAATAAAGGGACAACAAAGGGAGACTTTATCACACACTGTATGGCCACAGCTGGATTCTAATTCAAAAGGACAATTCTGATTGCATGTACTAAAAAATCTTTGGTCAAAACCTATGTATCTGCTCATTTGCTATAACTCTTCCAATATTCCTCTTTGCATCAGGGAGATGAGCAGGAGAAAGCCAGCTAACAATCGCTTAAGTACTTGTTTTATGAATCTGGCCCTCAGTCAAGAAGTTGCAGTGAAAAGTCTTTTAATCACCTTCTGATCAGAATTTACTGGATTGTATCTAAGTTCAAGGGTATTAAAATGTGCAAAGGAGACTATGAAAAAATGGCTAGGTTATAGATTTTAACTTCTTAACTAGAAAATTGACTCAATATAGATTTTCTAATTTACAATGAATCAAAAGAAAAAACATTAGACCATAGCAAAAGTGGCACAAATGTATCAAAAAGCAAATGAATAAACATTTGAAAAGATTTATTATTAGAAATTGTAATAAATTTTGGAAAGATGAATCGATTTTAGTTAAAAGGTATAACTGACAATTTATTGGGCGGGAAGATGCATTATTTTCCAATTGTTATCCACCTACAGTAAAACTGATTTGTGTCCTATTGTATTTTATGGAAAAGGAGAGAGCAACTTTCAGTGATTTAGATTAAATGTATTAATCATAACCAGGCACTGTGAACTATATATCTACTATTAAAGAAGATTTTTGACATTTAATTCTGTAGCAATATTTTGGCTCTGTACCACTCTTCCTAAATCCAATTCCTGCTACAGTTGGCAGATTTCTCCCTTTTAATTTTATGGGGCTTAAAGTAGCATTTAACCACCCATGCGGTAAATAATGCAGGATTAGAAATATTTAGTGTTTTGTTTCCCTTTGAAGAGTACTAATCCATCAACCCCCAAATATTTTTAAACACTTTCTACATTCTAGCAATATTTAATGTAAGGTGCGTTAAAATATCCTATGTAAATGAAGTGTTTTTCCTGAAATTTAAAAAAAAAATCACATCAAAGCCTAAAGAAAATACACATATAAATCACTGATAAATAGGAATTTTATGAAAATATCAGTTTGTGTACAAATAAAACTTTAATACAATCTTCAAATTTCTTTAAATGATGCAACTATCACAATTTATTCTCAACAATTTGACAAAATATAGTTAAATGTTCCATTCTCTTAAACAAGGTTTTATATTTTAAGTATTCCTGCTCAGCTTAACATTGAAACGCTAGCTTTTATTTATGCACCACCCCCCACCCCATGTCTTTATGCAGTCATTTCCCTCTTTTGCTCAAAAGTGCATGGGAAAACTGCCTTATGGTAACTTCTAACCAGCAACATTAAGGTTATTGTAGGCACTGCTAATTGTCTTAAATTGCCTTAAATCTAACACCAAAGATTAGATTCCAGATTTTTAAAACCCACAAACAAAAGAAAACACAGTGTGGCAACAAAATCTCAATCACCATATGCATGCTTTTTTCCAAGCCAAAACAGCGAAACATCAACCAGAAAAAAGAGAGGGAGTTTTCTCCGTTTTTACTCAGTTCTATAGAGGGGAAAAAAATATGCAATCTAATGTAGTCCAACCGTATCTATCTGTTCATGCCCTTGTAAAATAAGTCTTTTAGAACTAAGCCATCCATTGGGAAGGAGTGAGGGAAAAAGTAAACAGGACACATTTTATCTAAGGCTCTTTACAGAGAATTTCACAAGCCTTGAAAAAATACAATCTATGGCAGGCCAGTTGCAACAGTGTGCCCATCAGCTAGCAGTAAGAAAAACACTGCTTAAGTACACTATTTTCAGTTCCCTGAACAGAGGATAAACTTCTTGACTTTTAAAACCATAAGCAAGAGTGCTAAGTACAGGTACAGCAGAATAAGAAAGTTACTAATACTTGTGAATACAAGTTTTAAAATCACATGTCAAACGAGGGACTACCTAAAGAGTGAGAAAAGTCAAAAACAAAATCAGACCATCAGATGCAATTAAGTTTGCTGAATCACAATGCAACAGGTCAAATGGAACAGTTTTTGAACAATTATCAAAACTGTTGGACTGAAAGGGCTCATTTATAATGGTTTATGCCTCACCTGGGAAAGACATGAAAAAAGCAGCTGCTGTGTCCTAACTGAATCATTAAAAAGCAAGGAAAAACAGTGTCTTGAAACAATCCAGTTGGAAGTGCTGATGTTAAACCTTTTCCTCTTGTCCTATTTTTTTATTCCGATATAAGATATGTAATTCTGAAACTGGAGAAATAGTTTCAGCACATAAAAACCAAAGATTGCTATGCTTTTGAAAAGATCATACCAAAATGATACATAGGGTGTTCCATAACATCAAGAGACCACTAAATGGAGGAGCTTCTAATTTTCCTGTGACTCACTTCACAGTTCACAGCATTATTCATTTGTTGATTAAGCTCATGAGAAGACCTTTCCAATCTAGGGTTGCTTATTACCATTTACTTCAAGTTAGGATTGCGGTCTCTGATATTGGACAAACATGTTTAAGAAAGTATTCACTCCCTGGAACTCATTCCATTGGAGGATCTCAGAAACACACTACAATCTACAGTTCTGTAAAGAAAAGGGTCTCTTCATCAGTTACGTGTATGCTTGCTGTATATACTCACTCTGTGGTATCTGTCAGAAGAGACAGCCTCTGAGAAGTTTTGAGTACTTTCTTCCCTCCTCAAAACTATGCTCTCAATATGGGCATTTCTTTATTTCAAGAAACAAAACAGCAAACATGTTGTTTTCCAACTAAGTTACTGGTAAGTTAGGATACAATAACCATTGTTCTCTCCAATACTTTGTTATTTTTAACAGATTGCAGAGCACGGATGAAGTCACAGTAACCAGACAATGTCAGAGGAGCACCTCTTCATTCTTTTGCTGTATCTCACATTACAAAAGCAGCAGACTAATTTTCTTGGGGAACCGAATTTCAACACAATGCATCTTGTGTGTTCACTACTTCATTTTCATGCTGTATTTGGAAGTTATCTGATATATGCATCACCATGATAAACTGCTGGAGAAGACAATAAAGATCCAGTTTAATTTGCTATTTTTACAGCTGCCTCTTACTTCGAGTACTCACAATATAAACTCAGACTGCATATGGACACACACCCCACCCATCATTTTAAGTTGCAGTCCGAATTTCTGCTTTTAAATCAACAAAGATTAAAATATTTTAATTCCCCATCTTTGACTTAAAGATTTGAAAGATAAGCTGCTAAATGATACTAGTAACTTCACAGACAAGATTTTTTTGTTGTTGTTCGTATTACATGAAGTAAAGCTAGAACAAAGCTAGCGAACAACACACGAGCGCATCTGAGTATAAATTGTGTATCTTGGGACAAATCTAGAAGGTCACTATTAATAAGCTTAGATACCTAAAATAGGCAGAGTACTGCTATTAGAAATCTTAAGTGCCACAGTTTTCCCTATAGATGGCCACCATATGAAGCAACTGAAAAAAGCAGATGGTCTCTTTTAAAGATGTTCTATCAGTAGCCCTTGTTCTCCCAGACCACCTATTCCAGGCAAAATGAGTTTCCCATGGAGCGCAAAAATATACTCATTTAAACAAGCTATGGTTTGAATTAGCAAGAAACTTTTATCAGTTTAGGAGTTCTATCGCATCTTGTACTTGCTTTCAGTTAAAAAAAATCCCAGACAACAAAACACTTTTTTTAGTGTTAGCTGAAATCACTGTCACAATTTATTTAACATTTATGATGCTACTACAGCATCATACAGTGAGATGCTACTCAAATGAGATGTCTATTAGCTAAGCGAAGGTATCTACACTTGTGTTCCTGGCCTGCTACACAGACTTTTCTGTCTATTCTCAGCATGAAATTATTGACTCCCCCACCAAGCTCAATACAAGGAAATAGGACTCCT
Organism: Heliornis fulica; assembly: GCA_013399135.1. Lineage (NCBI taxonomy): Eukaryota > Metazoa > Chordata > Aves > Gruiformes > Heliornithidae > Heliornis > Heliornis fulica. Next base: position 227,340 of record VXBZ01007160.1, read on the forward strand.
AAGTTAATTCTGGATACAAGATGCTGCTGTTTTACAAATTTCTAGAAGAGGCACAATTGGGTGAAGTTTTTGAAGAAACAGATATGAAACCAAATGACACTTAAAGACAAATTATTTTTCATTAGAATTGCACAAAAACATAAAACAAACAAAAAACATAACACAGAAGAAAAAGAGAACAAATATGGACTTATGAAATCAAAACAATTAAATTCCAAATGTCCTGCAGCCAGACCCCTGAAAGCAGGATTTCTTTGTGAGAAGCAGCAAAAAAACCCGAGAGGTATAACTATGCTGCCTTGTATTTTAATTTCAGAGTTACATTCATTACTATCTGTAAGGAGTGCTGCAAAGCTGTATTAGGTATGTTTTCAAGACCAAAACTAAGTGAAGAATAAAAGGGGTATCATTATGCTATTTGCCCTGGTTTAAAAGTAAATTTAAGTGAAATTGTAGGTGACTATCACTTGCGCAGTTGAGTTGAGGTAGACTGCAAGGAATACTGCTCAAACTAGCTGTTCATAGCACTTGTCACCATGAATAAAACACAAGAGGCATTTAAAAACTAAGCAGCACACTTGGCATTTCTGAGACTAATGCTGAAGGGCAATTATTTTGCGTAAGTGGAATCTTGTTTTTGACACTCTACTTGAAGTTAGACTCCAAGAAAAAAAAAACAAGTCACCACATTTGCTTTGGCTAGATGGAAGGTAATCTTTGATATTTTAAATGTACACTTGGATTGTCACAGTGGGTGAAATACACCAAGAAAAACCACTGCAAGCTTGGTGCAGAGTATCTGTTTCAGTAGTTGGACCTACAAGATACTTCCGTTTTGCTGATAATGTACATTTATTACCACTACAAGCTATTATTTGCCCAAGGTATTTAAACTATTGTTTTCTTGACAAGTATACAGTTTGTAAGAATGAAACTAGGGCACAATTCAAGACTATACATTAATTTACAAGATAAGCAATATTAGAAGGAAAAAATAAAGACATTCTTGCTTACACCAACTAGTGCCTTTACAAGTACCACAAACCAGCAGAGGATTTATGTAGCTGTTCTAATTATGAAAGAGGCATTTTACACCGAAGTAACAGAACTAGTAACAGAACCAATAAAAAAAAAAAATTGATCAACCTTAGATTTGTTGAAACCTAAACATTTGATATCTGAGTCACCCGTAACTCCATTTTGGCTAATGAACTGCAGCTTCAAACGTGACAAAAATGCTGTGGTATTACTTATGGATGATCATAGCTTTTCATTAGATAATTACAGGTAGCACAAAATCACTGAAGATTAAAACAAACACAGACTGTAAGGCAAACTTTATTAAACCATGCAGATCTTGCAACAATGGCATCTCTACTGACAAAGCTGATCTACAAATTCAAACAAAACCTTGAAGGATCACAATATGTAGCTGGACCTTAAGTATGGGTATCACCATTGGTACTACATGTCATGGGAATCACTTGAGGAAATACTGACCTACAATGAAATATGGTACAGGTACAATAATGATTCTGTTGATGAGTAAGTATGCTAAGCTATTACTTAAGCCACTAAGAAGCTTCTACTCTTCCATCAGGGGCTTACCATCTCACCTGGAACAACTTAGATTAAGCTTGAGTCAAGATAAGCGAAAAGCTTTAGCAAAAGTCATCTTGAGGATCATTTGTGGAAAAAAGAATCTCTTACTACGCAAAATACATAGCAAGTGTATAAACACTAAGGAGATCCCTCCAAAATATTAGGTATATGAAGTTAAAAACATAATGAATGACATCATCCCCATTTTTGTAGCCTACATTTTTTATAACGTGGTTTTGAAATCTGACAGCAGCTTTTCTCCCTTTTTTGTGCTCTCATAAAATAAAGCTATTCAAACACGAGCAAGTTCTGAAGTCCAGAAGAGTGCCATTTAACCCATTCCTTGGGAAAACTGCATCATTTTTACAGTAAGCATAAGAGGACTTCTCCCTCCTTAAGTGAGCTATAAAACTAAGGTACTGAGCTAACTAAACTGAGGGTTAAAGCAGAAATTACTTATTAATCACTTATTTTCTACATTTTGCATTAAGACAATTACAAATACGAAAAAATAAAAAGCAGCAGCACAGAAAAATATCTTTAAATAGCTAAAAATACTTTGGATAAAAGGAAATCTTGGCAAACCAAGATGGCAAAACCTCATGGCAAAAAACCCAAAAGCCATGTAATATGCAAATATTTAATATAACAAATATTTACAGCCATGTATACTCAAGCTCAATAGCACAGCTGTGCAAAAAGAAAAAGCCAATCCTATGAATGCGAGACTTAAAACAGGTCTTAAATATCACAAAAAAAAAACCTCATGACTTTAAGGTGATGGATGGAAAAACTGACAAAGTGAAAAGAACACAACCTTTTTATTAACAATAATTTTTGCACTTCTCATCTTCCAACCCAGATAGGGCATCCAGGCACGAAGAGATGACACATAAGAGTCCCCAGACAAAACCCTACAGTGTCTCTCCCTTTCTCAAGGAAGGAGCTGTATCTACAACTACACAAGGTACAGGTAAGACAGCAGCACTGAATTTTAAAGCCTTAGTTTATTTGTATGGACCCTTTGACAGAGGATGATGACATATCAAGGTTATTATCATTACTGTTCATTCTGTCTTCAAGATTTTTCTATTTTCTATACTTGTGACCATTCAAACCAAACTTTCAAAAAAGTTTCAGTGTACACTGACTGCATGCAAAGATCTAATTATATGCTCACATTGCCCAGACACAAAACACACATCCTCAGACTGAATACAGAGAACAATGCGTGTCTTATGTAGTATATCTAAGTAGGTAACTCCATCTTTTACTTTGTCTCCCTTTAAAGTCTCTGTAAGTCTGTGCAAAAACAGAGATACAGACATCAGACTCCTTGCTATTAAAAAAAGAATTAAGTGAAACCACAACTCTGTTCAATGAGTTGAGTCTGCAGTGTTCTTTCCTCAGGATATTAATCTAAGAGCATTCTTCATTGTTACCACCTAACAGCAGTAATTATTTCTTGTTCTCTGTTATCAGATGTCATAGGTATTAAATGACTTTGTTTTTGGTTGTTGAAGTATCTAAAAAAAATTTTTCTTAAGAAGTAATCACTGACAAAAGGAAGCACACAAGCTCTAGCTTATATAGCTATGTTTGCAAAGACAGATGCAGCAGATGTGCCCACAAACATGAACAGTCATTAGGAAGGTCAAAAAACTGCACCTGAAGAGCCAACTGCACATTCATTCTATATACTCACTGCCTAAACACAATGGCTTAGAAGGTACGTTCACTTGTCAACACTGTTTTCACAACACTTTGTAAATGATATATTTAATAACGGGAGGTAACTGAATTATCAGTCTTGATTGGCTTGTTATAAAGAGAACAATGATACCACCCTTATACATGAGATATCATAACTGGAAGACAAAATGGGTTCCTAAGGACAATCCAAAAACGTAGCAGAAAATAAACATTAGGATTTTTTTATTATATACACACATTCACAGTATACCTTCATCAATTGAAATTTAATCACCTTTTTACAATTTGGAGGAAAAGGCAGTTTTTAGGGTAGTTAAGCCATGTATCATCAATACCATGAAGCCAACCTATCAGTTATAATAGCTCCTATAAAATACCAGAGTGAAATTGCAATAAGCCCAGAAAATGGGCTACAAATCCCAGATATGCTCAAGCAAGCACCGAACCAAAAATAAAAATAGGTAGATAGGAAACCAAGAACTAGATAGCATTCATCTAATTCACGACCACTAACAGCAGAGATCACAGGCCAAGGTTTTAAAGCATCTTATTCATCTCCAAATGGCAATTATTGAACAGGAACTTCAATTACAAAACCCTTCCTTTCTCAAAACAAGTTACATTTCTATTCCTTTCTGTTCTCTCCACATATCATTGCTCTTACATTTCTCAGAAGCATCTTATTTTTAAGTTTATACAAATTTTACAACATTTGATGTTCTCAAATAATAAAGAACATCGATATTGCAGTATTTATCAGGCTGGGATACGTTTATTACACACTGATAAAGAGTCTCTCATATTCTCTTCCAAACACTATCCTGATAAGAAAGAATAGACTATACCACAATGAATATATTTTAACATTTTAAATTGAAGTGTCAAGTCTCTTCTCATACCCTTCTCCAAAGAAAAGATTCTAATGAAATTCCAGGAATTTTATTTTAGAAAGAAAAAAAAAGCTCTAAGAAAATCCAATTATTGCTGCACAGAAATGCAAGGGAAGTTGGATTTTATTTTTTCCTTCACCGATAAACAACTCTCCTAGAGCTGAAGGCACTAAAAAAACCCCAAACATCTCTGATTTGCAGTCACAGCTTTAGAATGGGCTCAGTCCAAATGAACACATGATGTCTATATGACAGGTGCACTCTTAATTTGCTTTAGGGTGTTTGTGTATATAGCCTTTCCCATGATTGCACAGAAATCAACCAAGAAAGAGTAAGGACAGATTGCTTCGAAGCAGACTTTTAGGAGAAAAAAAAAAAATCAGAACTGTATCCCAACCCATGCAAGAACGCTTTTAGTATCAGCAAAAACAATAACTTCGATTTTCAGTGTAACAGGAAACACGTTTTCATATAGACATAAAATATATATTGAAAATGTAAAATGCTCTCCCCTATCTTTTTCTTCACTTAATTAAAAAGTGCTGAGCAACAGCATCAGACTGTTTCTGCCATTCAAGTACACACAAATATTCCATTAATGGAATATTTGCAGTGGATATTGCTTAACTATTAAGACAAGAAAACACACAATTATCAGGCAACAGTGGCATTGCAGTCATAGCATTCTATTACCAATCTAGGAAACAAGCATGAGTGGAATATGACGGGTTTTTTTAATAAAAAACAAAACAAAACCAAAACAAAACAAAACCCAACCCAAACCTCTAACAACAATGTATATTAGCTTACAATAATAAAAACACCTACCAAAGCATTCTGGTTTCCAGAAACCTTTTTTATGCTTCTTGCTGGCATTCCATGAAGATGACTAAATCTGTTCTGGAAACCTACAAAACACAAGCATAGACTGATTCAAGAATATTTCCTATAACCAATAAAATTCACCATCACATATCGATCTATTCATCTGACTTCAGGTAAACAAAATATTTTAATATTGTCAAGCATTGTACTGGAGGAAACAATGCAGAATGGTAAAAGTGAGAGAAAGTCCAAGTGGTCATGAAAATAAACATTTCCGTAGATGTTTCTTACTACTATCCTGGTTCTATGCACAGTTGGCTGCATAAACAGACCATAGGGAACTACAGCAGGATGGTGATTTTGGCACTACTTACAATCTCATTAGTACTAGAAAATGTTAAGTCTGGTGAACATGTGGGCACCATGTCCTCAGAAACAATTCCAAGAATCGGGAAAATAAGCCTCACAAAAGAATTCAGTATGTGGAGCAGTTCAAAAGTGATTTTGAACTACTCTGCTTTGGTGGAGCACTGGAACAGGTTGCCCAGGGAGGTGGTGGATGCCCCATCCCTGCAGACACTCAAGGCCAGGTTGGATGAGGCCCTGAGCAACCTGATCTAGTTGGGAGTCTCCCTGCTTCTTGCAGGGGGGTTGGATTAGATGACCTCTGGGAGTCCCTTCCAACTGTAATCTCTCTATCATTCTATGATTTTACCACTACTCATATGAAAGATGTGTATTAGAATGTGAAAGGAGATCCTTGAAACAGAGGGAAGGTACAACAAAATTTTTCTGTCAGCAAGCTGAGGTCTGGTAACTTTAATCTTTAGACAATTGAAAATGCAACCTAAAAATAGCACAACTTACCATAGGATACACTGAATCCACAGCTGTCGGAAGGATTTTAAAGAAAAAAAAAACCCACAATTTTTATCTTCTAACTTACGATGTCAAGCCTTGCTCTTAAAGGAACTCTTCCCTAGTCTCTGCAATAATATGGTCCAACCATAAAAGCAAAACAGATAGTCTAGAACACAGTAGATAGAAACTAGTCTTTCCAGCCTTTGAATTAATGAACTTCCGGAGAATTCAAAATATTATCACCAGCACTGAGAACAAAATGGAATATAAAGATTCACTTCAAACAGTGCTTAATAATTCTTAATGAAAACATCAAGATACATAAAAGATCAGGATATCAAAATAAGCCACATTTTACATTGACATTTAATAATAATATTTTAACTATTTCTCTCTAATGATCTCTTAAAAAAGAAGTGAATAGTTCAAGGACAAAACCTGGTAGCTCCAAGATCTTGCAAAAATTTACATGTTTTGTATAATCCACAGATACCCTTCTACTGCACCAAAGTGATTCTGAAGTTTGCATTTGCTTGATTCCTACTTACCTCTCCTTCCTGAACGGGACATAAGAGGGAAAGTACCAGTTAAGATACTTTCAAACACTGGATCAGGCAATTCTCTCTCCAGCTCTGCCGAGTCTTCTTGTTCCCACCACGGAATGACCCCCGTAATTCCACATGCTCCACCAGATTCATTTTCATGAAACCAATCACTCTGCTCATCATCACCTGTGTGAGGGCAGTATCCTCCCCAAGCCCCCCAAAAAAGAGGGAGGAGCAGAGAGATAAAAATCAGATGTTACCATAAAAAACTCACTCTGACAGGATAATTATTTCTTTTGTTTTATAGCTGTATAATAATTACACATATATAACATTTCTGTTTGGAAAATGTTTCTCAACAGCATGACAAACACTGCCACCATGAAAGTACATAAAATGTAATGTTTTGAAACCAATTTACAATAGTGAAAAAAACAATAATAAACTAGTTAATCCTTTGGCAATAACTGCAGGGAAATCCATTTAAGTTACTGCATTTCACATATTAACAAAAAACAAGCTTTAGTCTCCTGCAGGGAATTAAAAGGTATAAAACTGTGAATCTAGTTCTTTGCAGCTGATAATGGTATAAAATTAGCTTAATTTCATGATTTGTATGGCTAGTAAAAGGGGAAAACAATCATGAACAGATGTGACTAAATGAAGTTAATCTGATTAAGTTCATTTAGAAATAAGTTTTGAAAAAGTTGATTTTAAATGAAAACTGACAGTATCATGTGATTTAGTATTATACTGCATTATACCACAAAGCTGGTCATTTTTACTGATGGTATTTATAGATGTAGTATTTTTATATCAGGATTTAAAGTCAAAAGACTAGACTAAAAATTTAATCTTAAACCTAGCTGATAAACACACTGGCAACCATAAATAGGTTATGTTTTTTATAAAACATGTTCTTTTATCCAAAACAGGTAGTTTACAGGGGATCACAAAGTATCTTTCTAAGACATGGCAAATTTCCTTTCATACACCCAAGAATAAGATTTCAAAGTTTGTGCTGTATATTTTAAATCTACTTCAAAGTATCCAAACCATGCCTTTTTATGCATATAAATTATCTGTTTGGCTTTTCAATTTATTATGCAGAACTAAGCAAGACACAAATGCAAGATTTATTAGACAATTTTCAAGAACAGAAAACAGTTATGTAAAATTTCACTGCCACTCAACTCTGCCATGGAAAAAATACAAATAATGAAAACCCAAGCCAAAATTTGAGGAATCTTCAAGACCAAATGCACAAGTGAAAAGGGTCATAAGCATTCATCAGGAGAAGCACTTAAAGAAAACATGGCATAATGAAAGCCTCTTCACCTGCAAGTGAAATGGGATCACTACTAAAAGCAAAATTAGCAGAGTCTAGACAACTGGAACTTTTAGACGGTGGAAGGGGAAAACAGAGGTGGAAAGAAAGACATAGGGCCAAATAAGATTTGCATTTCTTTGCATTCTGGAGCATTTCAGCTTACACCCCACATTTTTCTAATCCTCATTTATGGTTATGACATCTCACAAATGCGTTCTTCATTAATTCCATCCTTGTTTCATTACAGCCAGATATGGTTTCTTTGGAGGATGTCTAAGAGCACTGAGCAAAGACAGTGGTGGTGATGGGGGGCAGAACTACACTTTTCCATTAGATTGATCTGTGGTTCAGAATTAAGTTTGAACTCCTTTGTTTTGATTTCCTAAACTTTTATGTAGATAAAATTTGAATATTTTGTCATAAGATGAGAGCTCTGGACACCCTGACTACTAAGAAATACTTTGAATAACTCAGAAGAAGTCTTGTCACACAATTCTGCTATGACAGTATTTCTGAAATTGAGTTTCACAATCAGATGAAAGAGAGAAGCCTGTAAGAGGTATGCAATGCAGTCTTGGAAGAAATCTGTGAGTTGGTGGACTGCAGAATAAAGCAAATAATGGCTATGGAAGGAAACTAGTATCTTTGCCTTACGTCCAACAACGGTTCTCTGCGAAAAAAATACAACTGTACAACAGGAGCACCTGTCAGTTTAGACATCTTACCTGTTATGCTATTACACACCTCCCTAAGTACTTAAGCTGTTTACTACCAAAGACAGACCTGAGATCTGAATCTTGCAGACTTTTCCATGTGACAGCAGAATCCAGGTGTACCTGTTTTTTAGCTTCCTTGTTCAAGCACTTTAAACAACTCTGAATCCTTTGGCTATTTTCAATCATATTATCACCTTGAGGCGAACATAAACCTATTACTACAATTCTTATCCAGATGACAGCACCCATAGGTATTTTGTTTACCAGTTGCTCCACCATGAAAGGATGCCATTTCCAAAAGGAGTCCAGGAAGACCACTGCCTTTAATCACTTCCTGACCTCATAGGTATAGGCAATAATAGAGGCCTCCCTGCTCTAGAGTCTGGTAACAAAATACATGGATTTTATCCTAATTAATTTGCAGCTCTCAAAAGGCAAAACTGCCTTCATAGAAAATCCCGAATTTAAGAGTTAAAACTTCCAAGCAACATTTTTGACTTCAAAATACTTCATAAGATTCACTATGGTGTCCTTTGCTCTTCCGTATGCTGAACAATCGCATTCTTCCAAGCTCCAGATCTCTAAAAGCTATCTCTGAGCCCATGCATTCTCTTAGCCACAAGTACAACAAACTTGCTTGTGGATAATATTAGTGCTTCAAGGAATTATGTCAAAGCAATTTGCATTCAATTATAACTGTACTTAGTAGGACAAAAAATAAAATCAACTAATGGCTCGGAAACATTAACTTCAATTCTAAAAAGTCTAATATTTAAGATGCCTCAATTCCTATTTTTAAGCTTTCCATTCCACCAATTACCGCTTCCCTAATTATTATTCTATATGATTGAGTCTACATATTTATCTAATTTCCATCCCTCATGTTAAATTACTTGCCTTAATCTAAGAAATATCATAAGTGATTTATGTGGGCTTCCTATTGTTTCTCTATGGGCAGAAATCCCGTTTACATGACTAGTTTCAATTTCAGAATAGCTTCACCTGAACCTTGTTTTAGCTAAAGCAGCACAGAACTAGAACAAACAGACCTTCCACTGCATACATATAATATTTTTCTCCCTCTTCCGAGTTTATTTCAAAATAGCCTGGCTACCCTCCACAGCAGTCACCTGTGGTGTACGCATACACACTTACAATCATAACCTACTTTGAGAAGCTACCATGAGAAGAGTTTGACGTAGGTGTCTTAGATATTGTCCTCCTCCATTATACATCAATTCACATATAGGCAGCAAAACGGGATAGCAGGACACAATAGCTATTTCTTCTGACTCAAGCTCAGAAACTTCATATGAAGGCCTCCCATCCAATGAGGCATCTTACCCTGGTCTGGAGGAGGAGGACTGCACAGGTGTGCCATTAATAAACTGGAACAAGGATAGCATGTCATCTCAGCTTTATGCTCACCTCTCCCACTGTGATACACACGCAATATTGAGGTTTTAAGCTAATCAGATCATATACAACAACTTTGTGTCATTTCTTTCTACCTGCAAAGACTATAAACTAATTTGCCACAACTGGTGTGACTGCACTTTCTGAACTTTGTATTTGTTTTGTGCACCTCAAACTGCATATTCCATTTATTTTATGGAGGACAATGACACCCTGAAACCTGCAGCTACTGAGGCACTACAGAAGGTCCAAATTAGTTTCTCACTAGAAAGGACAGAAGGATGGAATACACTGAATCAGTAGTGAGTCATCTTCATAAAGGACACGGTAATGAATATATGTTTAATCATAAAAAAAATGAACAGCTATCTTTAAAAGCTTAGCTACATCCACTGTGGAACTCTGACATTCCCTGACCTTTTCCACTTTTAACTGTTTAACACTTTCTTAATATAATTTTCCTTCCTACTTGCTTAGATCTTAAAGGACATTTCAAAGTGCTGTGTGTTATGATTTAAGAGGTCTAAAGTCAACTTTGAATTTCTCCAAGCATATTAGTAGGTGTAGATGGACTAGGAATGCAAAACACATTTTATTTGCCATACTCACCATAAAATTCATTTAAAATTATACTTGCAATTTGACTGATTTTTCCTAAAACAGCAATAATATCAACCAGTGTTAGAATTAGTTAACACTGCGCTGAAAGCTTAAAAGTGCCTTTTAACTTAACTTGGAACTGCAGTTGATCCTACTAGGTAGGTCTGTGATAGTAGTTTTATTATATGCTGCAATGTAAGATTAGACCTTTTGTTTTGAAACTCTTCCTGCAGAAGTCTTCTATAGCCGACAACACTGCTTATCATTAACATTTTTAGTAACTGCAAACCAGCCATTTTCTGAACATGCCATTAAGAACAAAGGAAAGAACAGAGGGAAGGAGGGAAAAAAAAAAAAAAAGACATAACTATCTCTGATATGTAAGCTTCAGCCAGTGTTCAGTTCTTTCATTTACTTTGTTGGCAAGCTCTCCCAACGCCACACTAAAGGGCTTGATATTTGCACAAGATATTTGTTTTCTGATAACTATACTAACTCTTACTCTAAGGTTGACCAATTTACAAACCTCTGAAGTACAACCTGTAAGAATTCACTTGAGGTTTGTTAATAGTTCAGAAACTGTTGGCACTGACTGTACCCACACTGAGTATTTTCCATGATCTTTAACTGGCTAATTTTACAGGGTATGCAATGTTTTGGGGAAGAAAAAGAAACCCAAGCAATTAAAACCACCAACAAAGCTATGAGACTGAAACAGAGAAAGGCTGGAAAGGAAAAAGGTACAGAAGTTTTTAAAAAAAAATGCCAGAATGCACCCCACATACTAAAAGTTGAACACAGGATTTTCAAGTCTCAGCAATTTTCTTCTATCATAGCAGTTGATGGCAATTAAAATATATCTAGCAATTAACCCACTACTACCTCAAATTACAGATACACCTGGTTTTCTTGAATCAAATTATAAAAGTTGAAACTCTTCCAAGTCTGTGCACCGAAGAGTATAGTTACTGTGGCAGAATCTATTTCCATTCGCTTCCTGAAATACTGAAAATTTGCCAAGTTCAGGCAATCCAAAGTTCAGAACAAAATACTCAACTATTCAACTGGCCATCTACTTGAAGAAATTGCTGCTTTAGACTGCTTTCTAGAATGCCCGTCCCACAGGATGAATACGCTTCAGGAATAATTAGGGTCTTATAAAGAGTATTTGTCTGCCATAAATACAGTTCTTAATCCTAGTCACATAAAATGAACAATATTGCCCTAGAGAATGGGATCCTCTTGTCTTCTGCTACTCAAACTTCTGAATGATGGCAGGCACATCATTCAAACCAAGTATTTCACCAGGCAGTATTAATCAATCTCTGGTTCTCTACTTGACTTAGCAGAAACCTGAACTCAGAAGTGCAGAAAATCTGAACTACAGATGAGGTCAAGATGCTGACAAACAACTGGAAGACGGGACACTGGGAAGACAGGAAGCTGAGACTAGCTTTTAAAAACAGACAATGAAATCAGCCAGTTCTTCCCTTAATACATTTTCATCCTGTACTCTTCAAGCTTTGTTTCTCTCACCTAGGCTTTTCCTTTACTTTTATCAGATTTATTTTCTCTTTCCTTCACTCTTTTCAATTTTGCATGTGCCTCAGTTCAGCTATAAATTAATTTACAAACATTAAATAATCTCATCGTACTTCATAAAGAAAGCACAAATATAAAAAGTACTAGCATTTTCTTTGGAGGGGGCAGTATTATTAAAAAATAAACAGGTTTAGTTTTGATAATACTTTCATGGAAAAGACTTATAAAAGCAAAGCTGTAATGCAGAACACAGAATGTCTGGGAACGAGTGTGAAGCCAAACTTTTAATCATACCCACAAAACAATTAGTTTAAAAAATCCCAAGGTCCTATAAATAGCTGTCTCAAGTATAATCACTGTTCTTTTAATTTTTATTTTAGAATATTATTTCTAATGTTTTCTGTTTGAAAAGTACAATCAAAACTGAATCAGGATTCAAAAAAAAACCAGGCAGAAATATGATTTACAGCTCTGCAGTAAAAAGCCAACAATGAAAGGTAATATCACACAGTGAAAGAACACTGTTGTTCATCAATCCCCCCCCCAGCCCTGCCTTTTCTCCTTCCCCAAGATATATATGAAAATATAACATTTTCACCCATATTATTCACAGATTTAAATAACTTAGTCCAAGATTTAAGGAAAAAACATTGATGTAAATGTATCAGAAGGGTACTTAAAAATGTATGTAATTATGAAATGTGGGAAGTTCATAAAGGGAAGTAAAAGCAGATCTCTGACTTATTACACAGTGAAACACTGAAGTGAAAAAATCAATCTAAACTTTCAAAGAGAGCCTAAATTATAAAAAAAAAAAAAAAAAAGCTGTGCCTAACAAAACTAAAACCAGATACTCAGACTGGGAGTACACTTTACACAGCACAAGTTTTTGTTGAGCAAAGAAGGGAACACCTCTGTTCCGAGTCTGAAAAATCATCTCTCTACTATAATGTTAAAATACAAGACTAAAAATAGCTCAGAAGAGACTGAATTACACATTACAGAAATAAAAAAAAACACATTCCTGTAACCAAGATCTGTGGAATGGGTCAGGATTTATCTTCTTGCACACACTCAACTTTGTGGCAAGCTTCATAAGAAAATCATCTCCATCACCTTTAACTTAGAATTGCCAACAGAAAAGCAAGTCTTAATCCATCAGGTTTTTTTTTTTTTGCCTCATTTTTCTGTATTGTCAAAGACAGCAATTTCCTCGTCCATGAGCTGGGCATTAAGATGCTAGCACAATGCAAACAAATTTGTTGCACTTAAAGGTGGCAATAAACACTAAGGATAAAGAAAAAAACCTATACTTCCATCCTCAATAGTTTTATCACATACAAACATGAGAACATTATGCATGCCAAGCAAAATTCTGAATCTTCACTTATAAAGAAAAATTTTTCAGAAGGGTGGGACTTTAAACTTCTATTCTCAATCTGCAACCGCTGAAAAAGTAATTTGTTTGAAACTTCTTTTCAAACAAGCTACTGAATAAAAAAAGAACTATAAAATCCTGCCATATCAATTTGGAAGAAAGAAAAAAGTCACCTTGAAAATACTTTGAGAAGTAGTACTATGATAGGAGCCCTGTCTTAAAATTGGAACAACTGAATAATTAAAACTTAGTAGAGATAATTTTTTGGAGATGCTTAAGTTTTAAGTAAGATTATTCTTATTAAAGAGACTGCTTCTCAAAATAGTTTTTGATTGAGTCACAGACTCAGGACACCCTCTGTTAACATTTTAAGAACAACAAACCAAAAAGCAAGCTGTACTTGAACTCATGAAAACAATAATAGCATCTGAAATACAGTAATTAACCTATGAAATAAGTTCTAACGCTTACAGCATTTCAACTGATGTGGTTTGAGGGGTGGAGAAGGGAAAGATTTGTTTCAATACCTTGTCTTCCCTCATCATTGGTAAACAAACCAGCATCACTGCTGCTCAGACTGCTGGATTCACTGTAATAAGAGAAAGAAAGAAACAGATCAAAGAACAATTGATCTTTCAGTCGTAAAATTTTAAGGAGACAAGGCTGTGCTCAGATTGAACTTAAGCCCAACAGAGATCGGAAAGAAAATAGGATGATTTTTTTTTTTTAATCAAACTACAAATATCCTAGTTCCATTAACGACAAAGCATATTATTTTTGGCACATAAAACCATGGGAATCTAATGGTACCCTGACAGTAAGCCAGATGTGACTGCAACGAGGTGCTGACACAATTGATGCATTTTATTATCTGTTTCCATCAAATGCTCACTGTTCCTTTCTTATGCTGTGCAATTCAGCTTGATCCTAGAACACCACTGCTCAATAAAATAGGAAAAGTCTCAATCAAAAGCAGCCTAAGCCTTCCTTCAGCACATGAATTATAAGAGTCTGAAAATCAAAATACCTTTCTGAACATCATTTGCAAATATTCTGGAAAAGACACTGCTTAAGGTTTCACAACACTACTTGGGGAGGAATAAAAGTTTATAACAAAGGAAGCCAATTAAATAAAAATAAAGGTCACCTTGAAGAAAATAAGTATGATCAATAATCAACAAAAAAGAAGCAAGGTATGGTTTACTTTACTGTGACTTCCACTGTGGCCTTAAAATTAGGATGTGTCTATACAATATGCATAGACTCCTCTCTAAATTCAGATATCAATAGGGAAAAACATCAATTTCATTCCTTCTTGTATACACCTGTTACAAACAGTTTTCTACCTGTCTCTAAACCATAAACCAGACTTGTCTTTTAATAACAGATCACAATTGGTGAGATTCACACAAAAGGAATTTGAAAATGTTCCACTCATCAGAGCAGCTCTATTAATAATGTAATACTCTCAGCAAAATTTAATCACATATTACTTGCACTGAGATGCAGAAAAATTTGTAAAAAAAAAAGTCAGTTAACCACACAAAATACAAGCTATAAATACCACAGTTAATTGCCATGCTCTGCACAAGCTACTTAGAAGAAGTTGAGATCTGCCTACCTTTCTATCCATGTAGTCCTATATTTGAATTCAACTGGTTTGAAATAGTTTTAGTTACTTTCTAATAAATTAGGTTTTGTTTCTAAAAAACTAGTACATTTAGGAAAGTTATTTCCTTTTAAGGACATGAAACAATAAGGTATTGCGAGACACAAAGCAAAGTTTTGTTTGTGGTTATTTAAAGTCTCTTTGAAGACTGAGTTTTCTTTACATTTGCTGTTTCTTCTGCTTATCCATATACAAGTGAGACGTATGCCATCTTTTATATATAATATAATCAGGACAGCCTTCTGCCTTAAGCAGAATACATGACAGACATTCAGTGAGAATGGAAACAACTTCTATGAAGGAGGCCAAAAACTTGAACTTCCTCACATTGCAAATCCTAGTAATTATCTTCTAGTAAGCATCCCATTCTCATGTTAATTACAACATAGATTGCTTTACTGTCCTTACATTTCATTGTGCACAATTTTACATCACACATCTGCCCTAGGTTCAGCTAGGATACAGTTGATTTTCTTTCTAGCAGCTAGTGTTTTGCCATGTTTGGGATTTAGGATAAGGGCAATGATCACCATGAACAACATCCCCAAAAAAACCAATCCCCTTTTCAAAGATTCTGTATGTCCACTTATTAGTTTTACTTTTTAAAAGTTCAGCCACTTTGCCCATCAAAATTTCCAATTTTCAGAACAGTCTCATTTTTTATATTTTAATTGTGCAATACTTACTACCGAAGAACTAGCCAGTCTGGAAAACAAACTCTTGAAATTTTTAAGAGCTGTACATAATAACATTTTGGGTCTAAAAAAAATAAATCTAACCATAATACTGGCATATCCATGGCAGCCAGAGTGTTCATTCTCCTCGGGCCACAGTCAAACGGGGCAGAGATTACAGCTGAGATAATTGCTACACGGCAGTCATTTCCCTGAATAAATTCAAAACCTCTGGCATTAATACATTAATATCTAAGTACATGAAAGCTGTTATGATGGAATTTATTTCCAGTTTTAATATAATTTTGAACTGTATACTGCTAATTCCTTTCCTCTGTAAGGAGAATTCCGTTCCCAGCAAGACTTCCAGGAAAAATAAAAAAGCCAGATTCCTCTTACCCCTACAAAATATTGCATGCAAGCAAAAACTTGGAAGGAACAGGTCTGCTATCCAAGAAGGTTTTACAGCTTTATTTACAGGTTTGTAGAAATGAAGAAAAAATATTTATCATCATTGATTGTTGTTACTTTTAGCAAGCTGTTCCATACCCTGGTTTCATGTGAGACTTGTGATTGGTTACTCCTCAAGCCTGTTCCCAAGACCTGAGGGGCCACTGCACTCACACCAACTGGCAGGGAAGTGGGTTGGCCTCTCCGAGTTTCACTGCTGCTCTCTTTCAATGGGGGCAACTAAGATTTCTGAGTCACTTCAAGTGCAAACAATTGCCAAAGGTTGCAGGAATTGCATATCATCCAAAACTCCTCCATGTTGCCTAATTTGGCTGAAACTTGCCAAGAAGCTAAGCATTGAGGATAAGGAGGAGCAGCAAAGGACAGACTCTGATCTTGAAAGTGTCATTTCCAGTGCTCAAAAAACAACCTCACAGGAATTCCTGTTTGGGATCAATTAGATGCTGATATTTTATGAGCTTGAAGACTCCTCGTAGTACTCCTGACCTCTGCACTTTAAAGTTTATTATTGTTGTGTTTGGTGCTTGAAAACACACAGACTGCAAAAATAGTGTTACTTAGTATCTTTAATATTTTAATATTGCTTTAAAATAATTTCATGTATATACTGACAAGTCCTTTTTATCTATTTTAGATCTATGAAATTTAACTCCCATTGAAAATTATTTGCTTCACTTTTAAAAGCTGAACTTCAAAAAACCCCACACATTTGAAAAACACTGAACCCATATGCACACAAATTTAGAAAATTAAACAGTTCTGTACAGTTTTCATTTTTCCTCTTCCAGCAACTATTGCTGAAGCATAAGTCTTATCCAAGATGATTATTTAGCTCTCCATATCTTTTGCAATCTTACAAAACTCATGCTCCCTTTTAAGATTTCAGATTTTACTTTTAGAACATACTCTTAGGAACAGTTTGCCAGCTGTTTCAGATTATTTCAGCTAAATGTTCTCAAATAAGAGGCACTAGTAAAGTTTGTTTAAAACAAGATAAAATTATTCACACTCAAAACATTCTGACAGAGTACAGTGTATTTCTAGTCACCTCTTGGAATGTATATTTTCTAATTCAATGGTTTCCAAACCTTTTGGTGCAGATGACCATTCCAAGAAATTTCACAGAATGACAGATCATCACTGGACCACGTGCATGAGCAGAAAATACTATGAGGATGAGAATGGTTTTAAAAGTACATTTATTGAGGCCAGAGACAAACACTTTAAGTATGACTTGAAGAACAGCAGCAGCATTCAGTGTAACAAAACATTTAGCATTCTGAAGAGGCATAATGTTTCTTCTGTTTAAAAACAGATTTTCAGACTGATGTGGAAGTAGCAAAATTTGGGGAGTCTATCAGAGGTTTTTCATATTGATCACTTTACCCAAAAACTAACTAAGGAATTCTTGAGTTGGGGAACCGTTACATTTGAAGGTAACAGAGAAGTCTTTTCTAAATAAATAAAAAAACCCAAAACAAAACAGCAAGATGATGTACATATAAACTATGCAGTGGTTCCTAGCTCCAAGAAGATTTTAAACTACTTGTCTTTAGGAAGCAGCTTGGAGTAAGACTTGAAGTACCATCCAAGCCAAGGAAAATTTTCTAAGGGCTTCCTGACAGCATACGCTCCTGTCTTGCATGCCAAATGGAAATGCCAGAAGGTACACTAGATGCTCCAAAAGACAGTTTCTCCTTTAGAAATGAAGACACTAGGAATAATCACTACTAAGACTCAGGGTTCATTCCACTCTGAGCTGCTTATTGTTCATCGGTGAGGGACAAAACTAGTATGTGGTAAGACGACTTAGAGGGACTTTTCTAACAGTAACTGGAGTTAGCCACTTGTCAATACTACTGTTATTACAGTAACCAAGCTGCCTGCTTGGGGTCAAAACCCCTGGGTACTCTGGAGTCAAAACCCCTGGGTACTCTGCCTCTCAATTCTGCCTCTGCAGTAAGGGAAAGGCTTAATAGCTTATAGATAAAATGACTAAAAAAGACCACAACCCAGGAGGAAAAAGAAACCGACCACAGTCATAAGTCTGAACACAAGTCTTTCTTGTTGACAATTCTACATCCAGAACTAGGCACATGGAATAAACATAATCAAGCTTACCAGACCCTGCAGGTAACATCCCTTGTGTATGGTGGAAAAAATGACTTATGCCTTTACTGTGTTGTCAAAATACTACTTTGGAAACAATTACCATTGTAGTATGACTGCTGTCTGGAATGGATGGATGAGGTGCACTGCCAAAGGGTCATCAATCCCCTATTTCTTTAATGGTAAGCTCAGGTGTTTTCTGAACTGTAAATTGGTTTTTGCATTTCGTAAATGATGTATATCCTTGGCAACCTGCAGAATTTTTATACCCATGACACATAAGAACATACTAAATGGTGACTCTAAACACTGACAACCTTTCTGATGAATAGAGATAACAATCAGAGCACCAATGTCTAGAAATTGTAAAAAACAGTTAATTTTTGTCTGAGAACTGTCACCAGTTGAAATACCAGAAAAAACCCATATTAATCATTTGTGTATTCCATCATTCTTAATCTTGAAACAATCAGAATGTATTATTTCAATAAACTCTTTTCTTGGCTATTCCTCTGCTACATTATGCAGAGTTCCTCAACCTGAGCAACTCAGTATGTATTAAAATACTACACTTTAAGAGTAACTCATTAAAACAGATTAATGACGCTAGCATTTTAACTCTGGAATTAAAGAAAATTCCCAGTACAAGCATTAGTAAACAAATATTATACAAAATTTCTGTAAAAAAGAAGAATAAGAGTAACCTGTCACTCATGTTCTCATCCGAGCCTTTTTGTTCCTCGTATTCCATTTTGTCCTTATTTGCATGGTTCAATTCTTCATTTTCAATAACTACTCCTTCATCCAAGATCTCTGGTCCTTGTCGAGCTGCTGCTACTTTCCTTTTTTTCACTTTGCTCTTGGAAAATTCTTGGTGTTGGCACGACTTATTGTTATTGTCCATTTCTTGATCTCTGCTGTTATCTTGCTGTTGAGTCACTGTCAGTGCATTAGAGACTTCTGATGGCAGATCTATCGCCATCCGTTTTACCTTTCTTCTCCTGCGCAGAGTTCTGTTCCCCAAACTGTCAGCAGCCAAATCTGGTTCATGCCACAGAGGCCTTTTGCCTCTAATGTTATTTAAGTTCAATGAAGGCCTACGTTTGGCAACCAACAACTGGTCATCAGAGTCACTGTGTTCTTTCTTACTGGCATGATTCTCCCTGTAGTCTTTGTTTGATTCTTCTAAACTGGAATCTGAACCTTCACTTAAGCAGTGACCGGTCTCCCAGGGATGATGAGTGGTAAATGAACGTCTTTTTCGTCCCCTTCTTTTCCTTGCCTGTCGCTTTAGAAGACAAGACACACTTCGAGAATGATCTCCAGTGTCAGCAAAACCTCCTCTGGCTTGCTCTGAACTTTCTTCCAGTGCTGAGACTAGATCGTGAACCAGCTCCTCCATTGTCCTACTGAAATGCCTTCATATTTCAAAGAAAAAAGAAAAAAACACACAAGATGGCAATAAATTAATCTGAACTGTTAACCATAAACTCTATAGCAATTTTATCTGCCAAAATAATTTTAGTCACTTTAGGCAAGGTGGTCTTAAAAGCCCATCTGAAAAAGATTATTGAATTTTTGCTGAGAGAAAATCTTGCCAACCAGTCCTACATAATTTGTACATATCAGTATACAGTCTTTTAAAGTTATCTTTCCCGATTTTTAACTTGGA
This sequence comes from Heliornis fulica, assembly GCA_013399135.1. Lineage (NCBI taxonomy): Eukaryota > Metazoa > Chordata > Aves > Gruiformes > Heliornithidae > Heliornis > Heliornis fulica. The sequence goes on from VXBZ01007160.1 coordinate 247,353, forward strand.
AAGCAGAGTGGGGTATGGGAGCAGTTCCCCCGTTTGCTTTTTATTTCACTGTTGTTGTTTGGTTTTAATTCACCTCATCATATTTTTATGATCTGCAGGGATTACATATAACAAGAGCATCACAGATCATTCACTAACTGCAGGTAGAGAGCATATCTTAAATTTATGAATGGAAAATGGAATACATATTATACCTCCTTGAGAGTATATTAGGGAGCTTTACTTAACTTTCATTATGATAGAGCATTTTAAGAATAATTACCTCTTGATGCCCCCTAAATGCTAAAATGAAGTTAAGACAGTAACTCTTAGTCACTATTAAAAAAAAAGTAATACTTAAAACTCTGTCTTTCCATTGGCCACTTTCCATTGATTTTTTAAAAACGTTGATTCAATACAGTGATATTAATTTGAGAGCACACCACAGCACAGGTAAATCTAGAATATTACATGCTAAATTCCCCAACACGTGTTTTGCTTCTTCCTCCTCACATTTCACTAGCATTTAGTATGTCTTTAACCCAGTGTGCTTCAGTATGCTCACTCATGTATTATAAACACAGTTATAAAAAGAAAAGAAAACATTAAATGATTGCTACTGAACTGTAATCCTTCTCTGAAGGCTGTGAACCTTTTCTGCAAACACAATCATCAGGTTCTCACATCACAACAACAGAAGATCCCTTTAATTTGAGATAAAGGGGAGAATAGTGTTCATGCACTTTACTACACCAACTAATATGGAACATGGTAAAATATGTAAAGGATGTTGAAAAGCAAGGCATTTCACTTCAACAATATATACTTGTGAAAGAATGAAATAATTTTCTATCCATACCAGCAGAATTGTACATGTGGAGGAAACATGGACACGTAGCACACATCTTCCCCATCTCACTTATCACAAAGTTGAGTGTTAAAGGTACCTAATGGTGGCGATGGCCCAATGGACAGTCATGACCATGAAGTACAAAAATATCAAATATTTATGGGAGAACTGAAGAGTGTGTTTAAAAAGAAATCCAACCCAGTCATGAAATACAATACCTAAAGAAATTATACATGCTCAATAATAATGATTCTCAAGATAATATAATCCTGATAATATGATTCTCAACAGGCCTCAAGTAGCATAAGCATTTAATTTCCATCAGACTATGACTTTGAATGTCATACACTCCTGCAAATTAATCTTTTCTATTATCAGGTCTCTTCACTGCAACTCCTGAACTAAGACCCATACAGACTAACAACCCTGTTTAGCCTAAAAATTATAGTCATGGCCTAATGTTTAATGTAACTGTATATATGATGGTTTTGTCTAGGATAGAAGGATTATTTTTTCTTCTTCATAGTTGCTGATATGAGGCCACAGTTTGGATTTGTGCTAAAAACAACATTGATAGCACAAGGGTGTTTTTTATTACTGGTGAGCAGTGCTTACACAGGGCAAAGGCCATTTCTGCTTCTCACACCACCCAATCAGCTGAGTGTGCACAAGAAACTGGGAGGTAACAGTCAGGACCACTGACCCCCGCAGTCCCTCCTGGTGTATAGCTGCTCTAACTGTATTACTTCTTAGAATATGAGACAAATTATTATTACAATTACTTCAATGTTTCCTCAGAATGCCTACACAAATTATTTCATCAATTTTTCATAGAGTGCAAGCTCCTTTGTAATATACTGAAAACACAATACACGTACTTTATCTTTTTATTCACATTGTATTTTCAACATGCTATGGGTCCACATGAAAACTCCTCTTCCTGTAAACCCAAGAAATCTCTTTTGATTAATTTTATTTGAGCTCTCACTTCTCACTGAAGAAAAAACGGCAGCAGCAACCAGAAAGAATAGTTAATCTGAAACCTGTCTACACAATTCAAGTGCATTTCTATTACAGCATTACTTGCCAGATAAACTCAGTTTTGCAACTTTCTCCATTGCTCATGACCAGCTGTGAAGCTTTTATTCCAAACCTATGAAGTAATTTTAATCATCGCTGCAGATGTTACTGTAACAAAAATATTTGCATTTGGAATAGGCTGAAAAATAACTACAAGAAGTATTAAAGACATTACCATTAAGTATCAACTGCATTCAGTATGATGAGAAATTTCAAAGGTTGTAATAAGGAATGTAGAACAGCATATTGAAGTACATAAAATATTAAGTTGAGCCACAGTTTAGCATGACTAAGGCTATAAAAATGCTGTTACAGCAACAGCCCACAGCTAGCAATAAACTGTAATGTCTTCACTAGTAGAAGATTGTACTTTACTATAAGAAAATCTAGTTTGCCTACACTGACCTTTACATTTATCTGAAGTAATTTTAACATAGTTCATCAAAGGCTGACCCATTTCCTCTCTAACCCTTGCTAGAATAGACCATAAAAATAGGGTTGCAGAAAATACTGTAACTGCTTTCACCTACTCCAAAACAGTTCAACAGCTTGTGTTCTCAACAATTATATTTGTACCGAAACTCTGAATGGAAATGACAGACACTTGCCTTCTCAGCGAAAACCAATTATTTTTGTTCACTCCCCACCTAAGTATGTAAGACTGTAGAGCTCTGGTCACCAAATATTTAACACAAACTGATGGGAAATCAAATTTAGTTGGACAATTCATAAAGAAAGGCAGTATCTTCTACCAATCCAACAACTGCATTTACATTTACCTTCTAGATCTATAGCCCTTCCTGTAAATACACAGGTTTCTTGCAACTAAGTCATGCCACACCTCTCATCAATTCTGAAAAGAACCATGATTTTTGCTGCCCTCACTACCCACCTTGATCACAAGAACAAAAACACAGCAGTTCCTATAATACAGGGATTATAAAGCCTGACTTTCTGTAATCTTTTTTTCATACAGATTCTCTGATGTCTTGTAACATGGCTGTACTCACAGTGACCTTTGTCCTCTCAGGTAAAAACCTGAGACCAACTTCTCCACCTCAGAAGTCATTTTCACTGTCTTAGAAACATTAGTTTTGAGATCTCTGCTTTATTGATGAACATGACTGAAATTTGGATTCAACAATCGCAATTATTTGGGAGGGAGCAGCAGGTAATAAATCTCACTGCCTTGCCTGAATAATTTACAGATAAAAAAATAAATCTTGGGATATACAAAAGAGAAAGTTCAATGGAATTACACAACTTAGATAAAAGGAATAAATAGCCAGCAAAAGACTGGCAGATGAAGAAATAACCAATGCACCTATGTTACGTAGAAGCTTATGAAATGCACCTGAAACAGAAGTGCCTAGAATAAACTAGCCCATAAGTGGCCATCACGAAGAGGACAACACAAAGCATCCAGTTCCACTTATTTATGTGCTTAGGCTTTGTCCAACAGACAACCAGGTACACAGAACTACACAACAACCGGAATGCATTACACCCTCTACCAACCACTGCTGGGTGGGCATAACAGCTAGCTATCAAGCTACAAGGTATCCCCATTCTCTTCCACGTCTAAGGAACCTGCCCAACACTTCCTGTAACAACTAAAAGCCAAGGCACCAGCAACACATTCAAAGTGAATCTGACACACAGGACAAAGTTGTAATTTTCATGGTTTAAAACTTTTAAATGGGAAAGCATCATAACTGAAACTTACAGAAACTAAGTGTCAGAAAACCTAATTATTTTTCATTTCAAATACAATAGCATGAACAGTTGCCAGAATTGAGGACTTGAGATAAGACAGGATACTATGTTGGACCACAGCTATATCTAAAAAGGAAAAAAAAAAAACAAAACCAAAACACTAAACCAAAAATCCCAGGCTATTTCTCATGTCCAAGACACATCAACTCTCCATTTTGTAGATTTATACCTGTGTATAAACAACAGAAGTAGAGAGAGAGTAAAAAAGAATGAAAAATAATTGTAGAACAATGACTTTCATAAAAGTCTTTTACTCTTGCTGGAAGTTTCTATGATTTTTTTTTTTTTTCTATCAAATATACAGCTCCCATACATTTAACTGCATACAATTACTAGGAACATTTTATTCCTCCAATCAATTCTTGGTATTGATCCTGTACTTGATACATTTTTGGAATTTCTTTACACTTGTCCTATACAATAAAAAGTTAGTGGTATTTGAGGAAGGAGGAAGTTTATTAATGGAATATGTCAAATATCCCCCTCAAAATTAGGGCCAGACAAACTTGAATACATCTGACTTTTCTGTATTAGTTATCAAAGAAGGCACAGTAACAAATACTACCAAATCTACTCCTGTTCAACAGCGAGAGTGTTTAGTATAGAGCAGTTGTATGCAGTCAGAAAGATGCTGACATGAACTGCATTTCATAAAGCTCTAACACAAATGAATTGGTCAGCCAGAAATGAGATTTGGAGCAATTTATCATGAGAGGTAGCAATTCTTGCAATCCCATTGCTGCCATTTACTGATATGCTTGCCCTTTTCAGAACTATGACTTCATTAATTAATTGTCAAGGTGGAGGATCACATGAACTGCCATAGGATTGTAATATGCTATATCACCAAAGTCATTACCAAAAGAATCACAGTGTCTGGAAAGTACCCAAAATGCAAACTATTCATAAATTGCCACATGTATTCACAATACAAGTGAAAAACACTGAGCTTCAGAGATGCAGTAACAACCATATCAAACACTCTTATTCTTCTGTGGCCTTCAGAATCTACTCACTTATTTAGGGTCTTAAAAGTTTTTAAAAAGCACAGGTTCTTGATTTTTCTCTATCAAGTATTAGACATTGAAAAAATATCCTCCCACATTTCACTCAAACAAGTTTCCTTTAACAGACAGTTTCTATCCTGATACATAAGAATAAGAAAAGACAGTGGCTCAAAGGATTTTTAACAGTTGTTCCTTTAGAACTGCTATACTAACTATCCTATAGATAGGACTTCAATAATTCTGTAATGAATTCCTCCAGGTAGTGTATTTGCACAAGCAAAATCAGTAACATCTGGTGACACAGAAGAAGATGCCAAATATCCACATCTTTTGTTGCTGAACACTCTTCTTCAAGCCTCTAGAACTGTATTACTTCAAGGGGACATAAAATAATAAAATTTAAGACAAATGGCAGGTTAACTATATAATGAAAACTTTTTCAGGATATGTTTGCAATGTTTTAGGCAATGTTTCAACTGAAAAAAAAATACTGCTTCCACTACAGCATCTCATTCTAAATGACACCAACAGAAGTTACACTAACACCAAGGAAATTCACACATCAAACTACTTCTAGCAAATATACATCACATCATCTGGGCAAATAAAAGCCCTCTTTGAAAGCTCTTTCATGTATAAAAGCATGAAGAAGCGATTGAAACATGCTCAGGGAAAAAAAGTAGTGGTATCAGCAGAAGTGGAGGCAGAATGTAATTTCCAGTGCTTGAGGACATGGTCTAAGGGTAGACTTGGTGGCGGTAGGTTAATGGTTGGACCGGATGATCTTAGGGGTCATTTCCAGCCTTAAAATTCTATGATTCTATGATTCCTATGGAAAAAGCCCAAATGCTAACCCTTTCTCTTCTTCCTCATCCCCAGAAAATAAAGAAAAAAAAATAAATAAAAGGAAGCCTATTTCTGACATGGTAAGTCAACTGCCAGGTGTGTATATATATATATATATATATATATAAAAGTGTCAAGTTATTAACACACAAGAAAAAAAACAAACACAACACAAACAAAACCCCCAGCTCCTCTCCACTTTCATTAATAAAAATGAAATGAAATACAGACATCAGTTAATACCTAACATATCACAAGATGCCTAATGTTTCAAGAAGGAAATGGAAGACTTCCCACCTGGTTGTTTGCAAGATCTCATTTCCACCAAGTCTCTCCACTACCAGTCTTTACACCCCCAGGGCCTATCAACAAAACTCACTTTCACAAACTGGCTTCTAGTCTGTTACAGTTTCCCCTCTACACAGTTCTACAATAATAAAACCAACATCATGCTAATAAGTAGAGTTACCAAAACCAGTAAATCTGTGTCATATACTGCAGCAGAAGTGCCCATACTTTCCTTGCTCATTCGCTAGAGCTGCACTTGTTGATTCTTGACGTACAACAAAAAAGGCTTCAGAGCAGCAACCACAGCAACTGGCTGTTTCTGCCGCAGACTCAGCAAAGGGTTTAGGCCTTAGAGGGTCTCCCACAATTCGAAAAAAACGAAACGTGTACAAGTCCCTGAATAATCTTGTGGAAAAAGAAAAGAAAAAAGGTATGATTTACAGTTTACCTGCTGTCTCTTTTTAGCAACGAGGGAAGTTCCTTCGTCCAGCCCCTCCGCCCGCTTGTATGCGCGGCTAGACGTCGAGACGCACCAGCGGCACCTGCCAAACCGCCGCCCCCTCCACCCCGAAGGCCTTGGGCAAAGGGGAAACCACCGACATCTCCCCCCGGCACCAAACCGGACGCAGCGGAGGGACGCAGGCCAGGAGGTGCCCGGGCACAGAGGAAGGCCGGCAGGGCCGGGGACAGAACGCGTACCCCCCCTCCCAAACCCCACGTATGGCAAGGGGATGGCGTGTCCCCTTCCCCACACACCGGCACCACTCCGCGAGAGGGCAGGAGGCGGCCGAGACGGCGGCCCGCGGGCGGCCCCGGCGCCTCCGTTCCCCCCGCCGCGGCCCGGCTTACCAGCTCTTTCTCGTCGCCTGAGCTCGGGTCGGGGTAGATTCAGCGACCCGGAACATGAACCCGGAGCCTCCCCCGGCCGCTCCCCGGGGAGGCTGGCGCCACTTCGCAGAGACTGAGCCGAGGGGGAAAGGGCCGGCAGCAGCACCCGGAGCTGGTAGGGGAGGTCCGGGAGAAGAGGAAGCAAACGGCCAACGCTGCTCCTCAGTCCCCCATGATGAGAGCCCGGAAGCAGCTGCGGCACCGGGAGGAAGTAGAGCGCGACCATCTCTCCTCTCCCACCCCGGGACGCTGCTTAGGGGTGCCGCGTCCCCTCCAGCACTCCTTACCTATGCTCCGATTCCGTTCAGGTCCAGCTGTACGGAGCTCCCGCTGCCGTCGATGTCCTGGCGTTCCCTGCGGGCAGGGTTGCCGTGGGGAGCGCCACCCCCTGCGCCGGCGCCAAGTGGTACGGTCCCGTTGCCATGGTGGCGGCGTCGGGAGGCAGGGAAGGAGCGGGGAGGGGAGGTGGGGAGTGAGCATGGCCGCTCTGGCCAGGCTTCAGGCAAGGCTGTCGTGGCTGCGGGAGGAGTATTACCGTAGGAACAGGTAACCGGTCCGTGCCGGAGGCGGGGCGAGACATACCTCCTCATGCTGGGCTAACTCCTAGTAACGAGACGGCGGCACTGCCGCTGGGCACGATTTGGCTATAAAACCCTTCCCGAGAGCACACCCTTTCCCCCACCCTCCGCGCCAAGTATTGCCAGAGTGGTCCGAGGAGACCTGGTGGCAGAAGCGCAGTTTCTGTAAAGGGCCCGTTGACGCACTGAAATTAGTTCGTGTTCCCCCGCCCGCTGCTCCTTTTGAGAGAAAAGGAACCTGTGTGGAAACTGACGAGAGGTGCCGAGCCCTCGCCCGGCCCGGCCCCGCACTCTCCCTCCGTTCTGAATGAGTCTGCCCCTGGAGTTTCTAGCATCTATTTTGTCTTCTTCTACAAAGTTAAGGAGGTGTTTGTTCTACTAAAGCCCCGAGAGGTCCCACATAGAGAGCGGTGGGCCCACGGGTCAGGTGCTGTTACACTTCTGATGCCCGAGTGGGATGGTTTGTGTTGCTGAATTTTCTGGGTAAGATGGTGGTGGCCCACTTTTACCAGGTCTGGGTTTTTTTTTAGGAAATAAAATGTTTTCAGACATGTTTTAATTCTGAATAGATTTTCCCTGTAAACTCTTTTCTTCAACTGTATTTTTGCTGCTGTATGTATAATGCTAATACTCAAAAAGAAAAGCCCCCACATAATTACCATAGTTATAGGTTGGGGTTTTTACCCCTTTACAAATTACTGAATCATTTCCTTTAGAATCCAATTACAGCATCATTACCATGAATAACAAAACTCCCAAACATTTCTACAAGTGCACGTCCTCCCTGCGTAGAGTGTTGTGTTTTCCAGTTCTTTCCCTGAACTTTGGTTAATACTTTTGTGGCTGTACACACAGCAGCTCACTAAACAAGAAGACTTTGCTTGTATTCCACATATTTCAGGTTAGAAAGAGCAGGCTGAGCGTGACATGGAGAACCATTGGAGGGCAGCATGCTTGATGTTTGGGGATTTGGGTTTTGGCAGAGTTTCAGAAAATGAATTGTTTCCCCTGTAAGAATATGTTATATTCCATCAGCTTCTTGAAATTCAGGTTTTCAGCTGAGAATTCAAATGAGAGGCTTCAAATGGTACAGCTCAGAAACTGAAGGTCTGATCAGTAATCTGATTTTTGTTCTTTACGGTCAAAATCTTGGACTACTTCAATGCAGCTGCCAGTAAAATCCTGAAACAAATCAGAGTATTTAGAGATTTTGGTAGATCCTTATCTAGCTTCTAAACTTAATAAATAAGGGTTTTTTTGCATTACTGTGTGTCAGATTTGCAGTGGTCTTTAAAGCATTTTTGAAGGATGTGTATTCTTAAGCTACATAGCAGCTTTAATTTCCCTTTCAGAACTACACTTTATCTACATAATGTAATAGATGTGTTAAAATCTGAGATGCTGTGAGCACAGGAGTCAATCACTCATCATTCACAAACAGCTTGAGGGCATTCAAACAAAAATTCATGATACTATAAGAAAAATGGTTGCTTTCTTCACCTACCTATAAACACCTGTAGAATACCTACAGCACACAAACCTTCAAGAGAAACTTGACCGTATGGAACACTGGCAAAAAATAAGTACTCTCGCTAGCAATTAGTGCTGCAGGAGGAACATAGTAATTCAAGTCCCTTAAAGTAAATCCCACACTTAGAAAAAATTCTTTATCTTTTCAAAATGAATTTGCTGTTTTAGGACTCTACACCTTAAAGATTAGGGCAGGTTGATGCCTATTAATGTCTTGCCTGTTGGTTGTGGTTATACAGGTCTTAAGCATTGAAACTCATCAGGATTTCTTCATGAACATACTTTAAAGTATCTTCTAGATTAATTTCTTTCTTTAATGTCTTATACTCATCATTTTCCTTGCATGACTTTCATTTTTTTCACAAACTTTATTCTCCTGATAGACAGTGTCACAAAAGGAAGGCAAGCAAGGACTATCTCTCAGAATTGTTTTCTGACTTTCTGATGAAATCCTTTTACTTGTGCTTCTTTCTCACTCCACATGACTTTTCCATAATGTCACTTGACACAAATCTTTGACAATTAATAGTTCTTGAAAATCTCCTTGACGTTATCTATTCTCCACCTACATCTGTCTTGCATCTTCAGCTGCCTTACTAGTATCTCTTTCTAGATAACCTTATTTTTCTCATGTAACTTTAAAGCAATATTTTTCATCTTTCTCTGTATCCACCCATTTTCATTAGTTCCTTTACTGTCTGTATCAATCACTGCTGAAACCAGAGCATATTTTCTGATTCTTTTGTTTCCTTCAGTTCCCTCCTCGCCTGTCTGCAACATGTGCCAATATGCTGCTTGTTTGATTTCTGTATTATCTCCAAAACCCATGTCTTTGAATTCCCATTGTGAGAAGTCCTGTCAAGATTCAGTAAGCTGTTGCACTGCCTACTGTATTTTAATGTAAAAGATTCCCATGGTCATCGCTTTGGAATCTATCCATTTACTAACACCATTTATTTCCAATTCCCAACTTCTTTTCAAAGCGCCCTAAGATTTGGTATCCTAACATTTCAGGCCTTCTAAAGTTTGAAAATACCCTCATCTAGTTTCTCTCCTATTCTTTGATTGTTCTAACCTGTAGTCGTTTTAAAGTACATTTCTATCTTGTTTTCCTTCAGTCACTTCTTTTTCATATTTCTCCTCTTTAATTTCCTAGCTAAAAGTCTTATTAATTAAATTAGTATTTATCATGGTAATATTGACCACATTTATTTAACATTAATGTAGATATACAATTTTATATATAGCTATGGGGGTTTTGTTATAGTTATTATCATTAAAGCATTATCTATATATTTCACCTGCAACAGAAGATGTCCGTGGCAGGCTGACATGAATATTTAATATTGTATAGGAATAAGTAGCACATTTTCCCAAAAGTTACATCATCTACAAGTTGCTATATGCTGTCATCCTCATATTATGTAACTAATATATATTATATTTTTCTGCACTGTTATTTAACTATGTAGAATTAAAAAGTTAAAAACCTGGTGACGAAGATCACAAACTGCAGTAGTAAGATGTATTTATAAGAATTTTTCTGCTTATATACTAAATTACCATGCTAAGAAGTGTTAATATTTTTTATATACAGTTTCAGATCTGTAGATGAAAACAGAAAAAGAGAGTACAAAGCTGCTATCAAAATCCAGAGCTGGTTTCGAGGATGCAGAGTCCGAGCCTATCTGAGGTAGTATATTAAAGCTCTTTTAATGTCTCTTTTCAGTCTTTTTTTATTTCACCTAAATTTCTCATGGTATTATTTGATTTTAATAAAAAACAAACAACGACCACAAACAGCTTTTTTTGCTTTTAAACAGAACTAAATATATGCTGTTCTGCTGTAAGAAATACTAATTTTTCATTTTCAGAACTGTGTACAATTAAAATGGCATGTTGCTAATAAGTAGCACAGAAATATTCCTTCTAATAGATTAGTATTGTTTAAAAAATATTGGCATGACGAAAAAAGTACATTTCCCTCAGATATTCTGTTTGTAGAGACCCTTCTTATCTTTGTTATTGTGGAAGTTACAGAAAACTTGCATTGTGAGTGTATGGTAATTAAGTTCTACTCTCAGATTTGACCAACTCATTAAAAAAACCCAAACCCACAACTTTCTAAAAATAATTTTCTCCATTTATAGAACAGAGGTCACATACAATAGTTTTGTTCTCTAAAATGCTATACCAACATCTTTTTGAAACAGTATAGTTGGTCTCTCCTTCCAGGAGACCTTCCTCTAATTTTTATGATCATAAGCCCAATTGGACAAACTCCTATACTTGAATTTCTGTATCTTTATTAAAATTAGCACTCCCAGAGAGAGGGATTGTTACATCTTCTAATTTGACTTCCTGCCCATTGCAAGTCATTATGTATTATCCAGACATAATGTATCAAGCCTAAAGACTTACTAAATTAACATTTATCACTTAATGACCAGTATTTCCCTCATAAAAAGATAGGCTGAGGCCATTACATGCACTTGTTCAAAAAATCACTAGTAATCTGTTTTCCTTTGCTGGTTCATGTGTGTTGTCACAGGATGCAGCCATCACATGCAAGTGTTCAGCAAGCAAACAAACATGGTATTTAAGCCCTCCAAGGAATATCATTGTCACCAATGTCAAAAGTCCCTACAAAGACAGAGGATTGTTTTGTGCCACTCTGTTTCCAGCACATGAAAAATAACAGCCTGCTGCCAAAGGAAGGGAAAGCCCAAGTGTCTTTGACAATCTGTTCTGTGGGAAAGTGCTCTTCCAAACACACATTTTTATTTAGTAATGACCAATGTAAGAACTGTTTAATTGTAATGAGAATTTAAGAAGAATGAAATTAGTTAAGTGTAGAAGATTTTCTTTGCAACTCTGTTCAGAGTGATCCTGCTCAGTGTCTTCTTTCCAGAGATGGATGTGGTGTCTGATATAGGAGCAGAGGCTCAATATCATCAGTGCTCTGAACTACCCTCTTATTTAAGTCTTTTGAATTACCTGCTGGAAAACCCTGCCTCCACTGAGTGGCTCTGTACGGCACAGCTTCTAAGTTTAATGTCCGTAGCTAGGTGGTATGAATGTTCCCCTGTATAGCTTTTTCTAGGCAGTCCCAAAGTAATGATTGCATTATATTCTGCAAAATTGACATGAGAATTATTAGTAGCATATTAAAGTATATATGTAATAAGGACAGAGTAAAGATTTACCTATAATAAAGCTAGGTATAGTTTTATAAAAACAAAAAATTAGTCTAAAAATTCCAGATATCTGTGGGCTTTGTGAACTATTTTAAAATTTTTAAGCTGTAAAAATATCACATGTGACTGAAAAAAATTCTGAACTGGCCAGACATGTTGGTTATAACAATTTATGAAAATACAACAATCTGTCATGCAAATTACATTTGTAGGGCTATTTCATTAAACTGTTGTAATGATAACTGAAATAGTATATAGGTAAGTTTGAAATAACCTATTATGTTCAAAAGTATGTGTGAATGTATAAATAGATGTATATATTGGTTTAAAAGTATGTCTGTGTGTACATATGTATATATGTATAGGTATAAAATGTGTGCATCTCTTTGGAATAAGTGTGGATACAACACACTGTATGTTATTTTTAATATTAGGAAAAAATAAAGTTATATTGTAAACTCTCAAAATCATCTTTATTTTTTAAATATATTTCATTTTAGATATCTGAACAAAATGGTGATTTTGATACAGAAGTGGTGGAGAGGTTATCGAAGTAGAAGATACTTCAGAAAAATGGTGGAGGTAGAAAATTAGTTTTAAAAATTTTGTTTGGTTATTTACAAAGTGAATATGAAGTAATTCATTCACTCTTCTTGAAATTAAAATGGTTAAATTAGATCCTTTATATATGCAGACATGTACTTGATTTTGCTGTCATGAAAAGCACCATTAATTTCAGTAAGCCTAGTTATAATGGTCAAGTCAGTATTTAAATATTTGACAATTCTGTAGTATTAGTATCAAACTAGCAATGAGATTTGCTCATGCAGAAGTTTGCCTGCATGATACTAATTGCAGGATTGGAGCTTTTCAAGATCCTTTTTTTCCTGACAGAACTCTTACTTCTGAAAACAAAATAAGCCAGTGTTTCTACACATTGCTGTTCTATGTTTAGTGCTTTAAATTTCTTACTTAATGAACCTTGAAGTATTTGTGGTTTTACCTTAAGGTACACAGCAGATCACAGTCAATCTAATTCCCTTAATGAGCCTGAAGATAGCAAAAGTGTGTGATAGCACAGAAGTTTAGACCTCTATTAACAGGTTTAGGAGATTAAGAAGAAATTAATTTTCCTTTAATATAAAACAAGTTAGCTTTTTGTTATGTAGTTCACTTATTCATTAATTTGTGTTAATATTTTACAGTAGTTTTAAATTGAGTAATTTATTCTTGATTAATTTGGTTAAAATGTTGTGTTTAGATCAAAACAGATAAGAAAAAGAAAACCAGCCACAATAACTCATGTATTACAGGCTAAAGTCTATACCTTTGCTAACTATGTCTTCAGGTAGCAGGACTTATGTGCATGAAAGCTTGTCTATTTTTCCCCCAAGTCTATCAGTTATCTAAGTAAAGATTTTATCTTTTCAAATTTACCTTGCTTAACTAATAAAATGTGAGTCATCCTTTCAGGCTATGGTTGTCAGTCTGCCTTCTAAAAGACTAACTTTTGAATGCAGGGCAGAATGCTGCATTACTGGATTACATTATCTTAAAAAAAAAAAAAAAGAAAAAAGTTGGACTTCAGTTTAATATTATGCCTGAATTTGTGGAATGTTTGTTTAATCTGGTAAAGCTTCTGTAGAAGAGAGACATGATAATGTCTGTTAAAATTTGTTAATGAAAAGAAAGTATCAGTTTACTCACTGGGAAAAAGGAAGGGAGAAATCAACTTCACGTGAAACAGATTTTTTTTTAAGAGGAAGTTCGACAAATGCTTATCATGGATGGCAGATATGCTTTAGGTGATGTTTTAGATGAAATCATCTCATAGAATCATAGAATCACAGGATATCCTAATTTGGAAGGGACCCATAAGGGCCATTGAGTCCAACTCCTGGCTCCACACAGGACAAGCCAATCAGAGCATGTGACTCAGTGCACGCGTTGTCCAATCGCCTCTTTAAGTCAGACAAGCTCAGTGCTATGGCCACTTCCCTGGGGAGCCTGTTCCAGTGCTCGATCCCTCAAGTTCTACAGTGTATTCCCAGTTGTGCAGTGGAGAAATTTATTTCAGAAACGAGGCAATATATGTATTTCTGTGTTTTTTTAAGATGAGAATAAGAACCATGTCAGTCAGCTTTTGGCACCTGATTATTACATCTTTAAGAGGGCTTAAGCTGCACAAAGATCTTATGGTGGCCACTTTCTATATTTTTCAAACCTGCAAAATTATAAGCAGTTATCTTTTGTTGATCCCATGTTCAAATGCTGATTTCTTTGTTGATAGTAATCAGTTTCCTATTTTAAACAGAATGATGTAACTTCAGGGGTTTATTTTTATATATAAAAGTTGCATAAATGGTGGAGCTCAGATAATCTACAAAATGAATGCATCACCGCTGTGCCTACTGTCCATGCACTGTTCTGAGGTGTGCCCTGTAGGTGAGATGGCAAGATAATTTTTCCCAAAGTGCCAGCTGCAACGGCATTTGGAATTGGTGCCCAGTGACAGGATGAAAGGCAGTGGGCACAAACTGAAATACCCAAAATTCCACCCAAAGATAAGAAAGAAAGCACTTTTCTTACCATGAGGGTGATCAAATACTTGTGTGGGTTGCCTAGAGAGTGTGAGCTGTGCTTGTGGAGTCTCCATCCTTGGAGCTACACAAAACTCAACTAAATAGCGCCTTGTACAACTTACTTTAATTGACCCTGCTTTGAGCAGTGGTTTGGAGCTCCAGAGGTCCCTGACAACCACTATTCTATGCATCATTGAAATGAGAGGTCTTTCACCTCATCTCTTTATAACTTATATTTCTTCCTTCTTAAAAAACTCTGACAGTTACATTTTAAGATAGTCTTTCAAATTAGCACCAATTTCCTGTAATAACCAAGCTGAGATAGCTAGCATCATAAACCCCCCTCAGCTTTCCACTCTGAAATACATTTCTGAAAAGAAAAATAAAGAAAAAATTGAACCAATAAATCCTGGTACACATGTAGTCTTCAAATAAACATAACTGACCTGCCCTTACCAAATCTGAAGTCTGTGGACTAATGTAGGACAAAAAGTTGTGCAAGCCCACATTTAATACACACATTCTAAATAAGACCATCAGTTCACCCAGTTTCCAGATACCAGTACTTATCCACTATTAGTGCTCTAGAGAAGCAGAATCTCATCAGCAAACTTACAAATTGTACAGCTATCTCAAGGAAAACCACTTCTTTTCCTCCAATACTTCATTTTGTGTTTGCTCTCCTCATTTGCAGAGGACTAAAGAGGACAGATTGATTGCAAACTAAACTGAAAGCTATACAAGTAGCAGATAAAAAGGCAACTTTTTCTCCCTTTAGACTGCTGTATTCAGTATTGTCTGTTTTGAGGCGGACCTAAATATGAAGTTCAAATTCATTACTTATATTCATTGTTATACTACCTTTACGAGATCAATGGCTGAATTTGGAATATTCTGAGAAGAAATAAAACATCTTATCAGCTGAAGGCGATTTTTAAGTTAAAGAATCAGTTAATGTTTGCATTGAGCTCTTGCAAATGTTGTAATGACTCCAAATTATGAAATGCAATGATACATTTGACACAATAGTTCCTTAAATGCAAAAAAAAATTGGTCACTTTAAAATTTGTCCTCTGATAGTGATTGGATTGGTATCTGTTGCCAGCAAACAAGGCAAAGCATATGCACAAAATACCCATGATTACTTGATAATAAATCATTTTAATGATTATATTCAAAATTGTAAAATGTGAGTGGTACCGATGCGGAAAATAACAAAGGCTGAGGCTCATCACATTGCCTGTCCATATGTGCATCACTACTAGTATTTCATTTGTTACTCCTCTAGTGCTTCTTCTGTTGATTGTTAGAACACATTGTTAAGAAAACCCACTACCAATTGTGTTTATATGGCTCAAGTTATGTCCCTTTCTATATTCTAAATATAGGTGTTTTGGTCTAAAGCTTTTTTTTCTAACATGAATCTCGAACTAAAATGAAGAGCTGCGCTCCTATAATTTTCACAATAACTTAATTAGACTTTTAAAACCAGGCAAACATCAGAAGATGAATGAAACAATACATCACTGTTTCTTTTTACTATATTTGTCAGTAAAGAAATCACTTGTTAAGCAAAGGGAATGGTAGCATTTCTTTGTTCTGTTAAGTCAGCATGCATAGTGGCCATATGTTCAGCTCACATGATTTTATGTGATGCAGTTTGACACCACCTTAAATAGTTTATCTTCAACTCAGTAACTAGTTTTAAATAGTCCCAATCCAACAAGAATTAGGCAGATGCCTATTTGCTCTATTAAAAAAAAAAAAAAAACCAAAATCCACCAAATACCCCAACCTGCCTGTTCCCTATTTATACCATGTGGTGATTCCCTCTCTCAGTCTACTGAATCAAATTTTGGGTTCTTTGAATTTGTTACTTTAGTACCAGTCAGGATCATATTACATTTGTAGGTCATCCCCAAACATGTTTTTCATGAGAAAGTAGTAGAATGCTATATACACAGAAGGCTGGAAATACATTTTGGAATCATAGGCTTAAAGTAAACTAGTAGGGAGACCTGTATATTAACATCAGAGACAGATACAAAGACTTAACAGGTAGTGGAGGCAGTGCTTATGTATGAAATTGCATAAAAAGTCTTCCCAGAAAGTCAACCTTGCACTGTCAACTTGGAATTGGCACCCAATGAAAGAATGAGGAGCAATGCCATTAGTATGCGCAAAACCAGCACAAATCCATTTGGTAGGAACGTAGATGGTGATGTAGGCCTTCCAGCACAGGACAAATAAGATTGCAAGATAGGAGCATTTCTGCATTTGGCTGACTTGTGATTAGAACAACATCGAGTAAAAGCAGGAATGTACTTCTTATTGTGACTGATCTTGTTAAGCAGTGGTAAGATAAGGCCTGGATTTCTCAAACACAAGTAAGGTATGCTAGTTGCCACTGACTGTCTATAAATAGTAGTCAGAGATGCAGTTGCAGAGCTCTTCAATACTTTGCCTACCTCAGAGGGGAAAGTGGTCCCACTGTCTTTCAGCACTGATGATACAAAGAACATAATTATGTTAGGTCTCCAATTTAGGTTCTTAATTTAAATAGGATGGATTCAGACCCAAGTTCTCACAGTCTTCAAATATGAGAAGAATAAGCTAAAAGGTGTGAGATCATATTGTTTAATTATTGATGGACAGAAATCTGATTATAATTATTAAGCTTAGATATTTCCATTAAACATATATATAATTTGGTGGTACAACTCTTACATGACCTTCCAAAGAAAGAAAAGATTAGCTGCAAAGCAAAATTATATCAGTTTAATCAAATAGTTTAGTCAACCTTTATTTCATTCCAATATTAGCTATCTACAGTAAGTATCACTCAGAAAACATTTATGGAGAGAAAAGGAGAGATAGAGTCCACTATTATAATACATAACTTTGGGTTGGAGTTTCCATGTCTGTATATATGTGTATATATATACATACACACACACGTTTGTATACACACACACGTTTGTATACATCTGGTTAGACCAGATGATCTTAGGGTCATTTCCAGCCTTAAAATTCTATGATTCTATGATTCTATATTCTACACGTATACATTAAACCTTTTTGAAATTTAGCCGTACTGAATTTTTCTTTCATATATTAAGATTTTTTTCTACTTTTTCTATTATTAGTAGATTGGTATGATATTAAAGTGAGCATTTAAAATGCACCTTAATTAAACTGCAGGAATTATGCCTTGCTTAATGTAATGAAGAAAGAGAATTTAAAATGAAGTAGCATCATTGTGTTCATTTGTAAATAACATATTGCAGCCAACTGTTTCTTAATTGCCCAGACTGTTGATAAATAATCCAGTCCTGCTGCTCTCCACAGACAATTTGCTTTGGATCAGACTAGGCAATTCAAATAACACTAATTACAGTGAAACCCTTTTATAGTGAATTCCTGTTTGCCATGGGGGAGAAAATCACTATATCAGGGGAAAGCACTTTTGCCTTTGATTTGTGTCTAAAACATGAGAAACACATAAAAGCTGCATGTTGTGCTAAATAAAGGACATACTCTTGCATTCGAAGTACTTATATTTTACTTTTTATGATACAATTGTGAATTATGTTCATTTTGCATTTGTAATTAGAGGGCGGAACAGATGTGAAAGCTTAGTTTAAAGTGATGTATCCATTAAAATAACCTATGCTGCCAAGCGATTGCTTAGTATAATAGGGGATTTGTTCACTAAGAGAGGAATTCTACTTTATTGGAAGGAAACCAGGACTTCAGGAAGTGTTTTCTATATCAAGGGATTCACTTTAACATGGTATCATTGTATTTATGATTTTATGATGTTAAAATGAATATTAAATGAAACAAAATTCCCAAGGATTACTCGGGAGGCAGCTAAGTACATAACATTTAGTACAGATGGTTGGAAGGCACAATTTTGCTCCATCACTGCATCCGTATCCTTGAACGATTTCGACTGAAGACAGCATTTCTTTGAATTTTTCATTAAACCAGGCATCTTGAAATATGAATTCCTTTTATGTTTCTGTGAGTTTTGGCTAAAAGAACCCCAGTGAATAAATCATACAATACTACGTGTCACCAGCACTTGTGAATATTTCTGCTTTGTTATTCTACTCTCAGTAGAGCACCATTGATTATCAAACTCAGCGGAGAGCATTTTATGATCATATATCTCCATTAGCTCCTAGTTTGACTACCATAGATTTTTCTGGTTAAGCCTGCATTATGTATTAGGAAGCCTATCTCTTCAATACAAAGTTTGATTTTATTCTCTCTAAGCCTAGAACTCTTATTATGTATTATGTATAAAGATTCTTATCTTTTATATGTAAAAATAGGAGCACTGTCTTTGTGTAACTGAAATATATGCCATCTTTTTTTTTTCCTTGATTCACAGACAGCATATTTTATTATGAAGATGAATTTCTACAATGAAATGGCTGTCAGGGTAAATATTTCTTCACTTGTTAAACAAATGAAAAGTCAATTGTGCTCCGAATTTGCTTTTAATAAAATGAGCAAACCAGAATAATATACGCTTGATTGATATGCTGATGGCAACAGCGGGAAATAGTACATAGTTAAAAATTAAAGTTACACTCAGTAGTCTGGGTTGTATTTGAAAACTGTAGCTAAATTTAAGGAGTCTGCATGTGTCTTGCCCCATTTAAATGTTCGTTGTAGCTTATCATATATGATACTCATAAAAATCCCAGACGTTCAATCTCTGAGTATTCTTACAAATACAGACATATATTAAAATTCTGACAAACTATAAGGCTTTTATATTCATTGATGTGGCTGTGTTTTTTCTTTTGTTAGTACATGACTTTTGATGTAATGAATCTCAAAAGAGTTACTCAGAGAGCACAGGACAATTTCATTGCCTAAGCGTAGAGATGGAACTGCACTGATCTCATTGATGATGTTGTGACTGAATTTTGCTAGATGGTAACAGTCCTTGAACTTTAATAAATACATTGCAAATAAAGTTTGTTATGGGTAAAACTGCAAATTATATTTAACTAGAGCTTACCTTTACTTACTACTTACCTGTAGTTTTTTCCTGAACTTGGAACTGTACCTAAACAAACATGCAAAACAAACATGAGAAGGACATGAGAAAATTCTTGGATGAAGTCTTTTTGTCATACATTGTTATTTTATTTTGTGGAGTAAACCTGCTTTTCTTTAAAGAACTGTATCTTTTAAGCAAGGGACTTCACCTTTCAAATTCTACCAAACTTAGGAATGTGGTGGAAGAAGGATAATCAAAGGAAATTCCTCTAAAATAGGAAGATTCTTAGAATTGGTTTTAATTTTGTGGCCTCTGTGATTCCAAAATAACTCAGATTCAAGAGATAAGTTCCCAACAGGTTTTTCACTTACCACTGGTTCTGCCAAAAGCACAAAATGGAATCTTAGATTTGGTGCTTGTTAAATAGCTGAAGGTATTTAACAGCCATCTAATTCCTCAGAAATGCACTTTTTTCTTGCTTTAGTTTATTCCTTAGTTAGCTAGTTTGAAAGTATTCCACAGTGGATAAATGCTTTATACTCATGCAGCTGAAATAAGTGAGAAAACACAAGATGCAAGACAGCTCTTAAAAGTTGCCTGTGTACTTTTAGAAGGCATTTGAAGACCAAATTTCAGAGGTAATTATGTATTCTAGTCAAATGTAGTTTTGCGTTTGGTCTTTCATTTTTTAAAAGAAATTGAATGTGTTCCCATTCATTTGTAATGGAAATATAATGTTGAATCATTAGGTAATATAAATCTTCAAAGTACCATTTTTTCAGTCATGTCCTTTTCTTCAATGGTAATTTAAATCAGTAGAAAACAATAGAGCAGGTCTTTATTTAGTTGCAAATGTCAGAATACAATTCTCTGTCAAAATCTTGTGCAGCCATAACTGCAGAGTAGATTTAAAATGTTACTGTTCTGAAACACTGAATGGGGATTTTTGCTGTCATCAATTTTTTTAAGAACTAACCAAGGTCCAGGACAATAGATAATAATGCTTGTTGAGTTTCTGCATGGAAGACATATGTCCAGACTTCAAGTTTCCTAAGAATGGTGCCTTATATTAACACATTAAGTCCTTGACTCATGAGTAATATACTTTAATATACTGCTCTGAAAATATAACAAGAACTGTGTATGTTTTTCTATTACACCACTTAGTTTTTTCATCGTGGTATTATTAAAATATTTATTTTGGTTTACAGTCACTGATGAGAACTTCAATTTTGGCAGTTGAAGTACCATTGAGGGTGTGCACAAGCTCATAGCTTTGGAGTCAGTTTACCTCTCTGTCTCCCTGCATTGCATTCACTTGTAACCAGAACTATCAGTTTCACCTTTTAAAATTAAATCAGAGAACTTGTTTTAATCAATTTCACTTTTGAGTACTCGGTCAGAGTACAATTCACTCTCTAAAAAGATTTAAGGTTACTATAAATTTTCAGCAACAAAAGTAATCCTATGGAAAAAGATATTTCCATGAGCAGATGGCTTTTGATATATCAAGGTTTTGCCATTTGTTTTAGTGCTTAAAATAAACATTATTTATAAGACCACTTACATTTTGATGTTACTTAATGAGGAATATGCATCATTGATTTGACTAGCTTAAGAGGTCATTTAGAACTTGCCCGTTAACAAGCTGTAATCTGCTGAGCACACAATGACTTTGTTTAAAATTATCTGTTCAGGGCTGATCAATGACAATAATTGTTTTGTACCAATCACTGTTGAAACTTGCTAATTACTTTGAAGGGCATGAAAACTTCTTTTTTTCAAGAATTTTTTAAACATTCACCTTGGAATTGAGAAGAAATATACTTGTAACACATTATAGTTCCTTATAAAAGTGCACATTTAGAACTTTCACATTGAAAATACAAGCACCATCAGAATGTAAGTGTAAAACGTTCTTTTCCAAAAGGATTAGTCTTCAGGTTTGTGATCTCTGACATGCAGTATTAGAGAAACAGAAATCTAGCATAAAATAATTTGAGACATACTACAATATTTCTTATGTTTAATTCGGTTGAAATCAGTGAGGTCATTCTGTACAGAAAGTGGTGTAAAGGTAGAATGAAGCATTTAATTGGTACGCTGAGCCCACTGGAGATAATTATAGCTTTATACAATTTGAGTCTTTTGTCTTTCAGTTTGAGTTCTGATGCTGTAACCCACAAATAACCAGTTCTGCTTTTATAAGTCTGAGGTGAAGGCTGTCAGAAGGAGTTTCAAAGGGACCATAATCCTGCAGTAATGAGCACACAGCTATATGGGAGCCAAGTTGCTCTTGTTGAGAAATTTTGAAGCCAAACAGAAAAACAAAGCTAAGATCTTTATTCACTTGCGACGGATTTTGCTTAATCCCAGATCTCTGAAGGCATACTCATTCTTTGCTCTTTCTCTATCCCTTTTTAACCCGATAAGCTTGTATATGAGAAAGTAGAGTTGCAAAGCGTATGAAATTTATTATCACCTATGTAAAGAAACATGTCTAGTGCTCAACCTTTCTTGTTCCATGTTCTGTATATTTAAATAACTATTGTTTATTCATATTATAACAATGTCTAGAGGTCCAAACCCTTTTTTATTTGAAAAACCATGAAAACTGAACAGTACCACAAAGGCAAAAAGAAGTACTGACTTTTTTATTTAGTTCTGAGTCTTATTTGAGAAGAGAAAAAAATACACAGTGTAGTGCAGAGGGGAAATAAGAGAGTGTTCTAACAGTGAAAGTGCATATCCTGATATTCTTAATAGATATTTCATTTGATTTCCCTGTTGGCACATCACTCAAAGACTTACCTAAATCCTGTGGTACTTACTCTCATGTTAAATCTCACATGAAGAGATAGTCACGACTATACCACAAGGTGCTAACAGTTGAGACTAAATCTAGTTTTTACTTTAAAGAATAGTTTTGGCTTTTGTGATTGCAAAATGATCCCAAAGTATGAAAATGTGCAACCCTGGCGTAATTAATCTGTTTATAGATGGCTCCAGTGGGTTACTGTTTTCTACTCAGGAAATGGCAGGTGATGGAAAAATGTCAGTAACTTTTCTCAGTTATTGCCATGGTACAGAATTGGACTTCAGTGGAACTGGTAGGAGTAGAGAGAATTTTACCTGTTATATGGAAGAGTACTCCCGAAACTTGATAATACAGACTCTGAAGTCACTGAGTGCGAGGAATGATTGACAGAGTGGGCAACAGGCAGCTTTTCTTCCCTTCCCTTCTTCCTGAATCAAATGCTAACTTGACACTTTTTTCCTTTTATTGCTTGATTCCTTGAAACAAGAGATAATTAAGGAAAATACTACACCACAAACACATGGATTGCACTCTCCACATCATACCTTGGTTCTAGAAAGAGAAGCGTTGATGTAAAGAAAAAAATACTCTGTGTAGATACACTAAAGAGTCCTCTCCCATTTTCTCCATTGAAACATATTGGTGCTTCTACTTGATATCACTTTTAAGGAAATCATATTATTTGGAAAATACAACAGATGTTTGATATGCATGCATACTTTTGATTTGAAATACACTAAGCAAATATTTATTTCTTCTAGATTCAGAAAAGTTGGCGAGGCTATTACGTTCGGACATATATCCATAATTATTATGCACTGAAGAAATACCTGGAAGCCATTTCTGTGAATAATGAGATTGTCAGGTAAAGATAAAAGCTCCATGTTGTAAATCATTCACTTCCTTTTCTTTTATTTGTGAAAAGTTTATGACACTAAGTAAATGATTTCTTTGAGTGATAGATGCCCTCCATTAGTAAATATACATATAAATATATATGTTGGTCATCATTCTCTTTATCCCAAGCTTATGCATATTGTGCCACATTTTGTTCTCATTTACAATTATGAATTCATAATAATTTATTTGAATTAATTAGACATGCTCTGGGTTTATACCAAATTAATGAAGCTCAATTTGGCTCTTCACCTATGCTCAGAACTCAAAGGTTATTATGTCCTAAATATGGTTTCTTGAACTAGATTGGTTTTTTCCCAGTATACACAAGCTTAAAAAATTGTTCTCAGAATTTATTTTGAAAATTGATTATTGGCAATAAATGAAAGTAGAGATTTGGGGATCTAAGTTATACTCATGAGCTGTACTATGAATGTTAATTGTGAAAGATACTGGTGTGGACATGGTGAAACACATTTTTCATAGTTACTGAAGAGATTTGTCTATTAGATTTCTGGCTAGAACTGTTAAATGATCCTACTTTCTCCTTCTATTTCTTTTATCCACCCCTTATCTTTCCCTGTACTTAAGTTGAAAGCTATCTAAAGTAGAGGTTATTATTTCCCTCCAATACATTTGATGTCCTGATCCATGACTTGTTTTTCAGATAACAACGGAAACAAACAGAAAAAATACTAGGTGACTATGATCATTACTTTCTCATTCTAAGTGAAAGGGCATTTGACAAAATCCATCCAGTTTTTGCTGTTCAGAAACCCTGAGACAAATATTTGCTTTCAGAAGTGTAGAAATATAAGGGAGTCTAGTGAAAAAGTATTTCTGAAGTCTCATCTAGATCACATGTCAAAGACAATTCAGCCAGAAGACTGTAACAGAAAACTGCATATGCAAGTTTTATATGGACTGAATTATCCAACTTTTTTGGATGTTGCTTATTAATTTACATTATTTTTCTACAATAATAGCTGTTGCTATATCCTCTTAGTCATAGAATTCTAACTTGGGCATTACATCATTACATATAATCACCTATCTCTAGTCTTTCATTAGTATTCATTTAAATGTATTCTATGCAAAAAGCTAGATCATAACTCAGCAAATCCAGACTTAAAATATCTATCATCTCTTCAACTGCACCTTCTTGTTCTGAAATCCTGGGGACATGTTTTCTTGAAGAAAGAGAATCTGAGGAAAACAAAACCAAATGTTTAAAAGTAAATGAAGCCGTAATGTTTCTGTCCTAAAATTAGTATAACTGGATGAACTACAGAAACAAACCTACTTTCTGTTCTTAGTAGTTCTGTCTTCCTCCATTCCCCGCCTAAACCTGGAACAATTCTCATAATTTTTCAGTTAGATTGACCTTTGATGTTTGTGAGTGAAACAGGATAGCAAGTGGTATTCGTGCTGTACTGAATGCAGGTTGATGGGAGCTTTGTAGTTATTTCCCCACACTCACAATAGATCTCTCCTGGGTACATCTAACTTTGGAGGACTACAAAAGTATTTATCTTTCAGTACTTTGACATGTATATCAAATTCCCTAGTATTTGATCCAGTTAATAAAAAACCCCATAAATCCTATCAATTGGGTAAGGTATTTTAATCAAGAAATACTTAAATGCTGTTTAACAAGTAAGGTGAGTAATATGACTTCAGGTGCATCAAAGCATGTGTGAGGTCTTACCTTGCATCTGATACAGTGATATTCTGCTAATTTGAATTCTGCCTTTCAGAGTTCACAGAAATACATGTTTCTGGTTAAAAAATCCATCTTTCAGATTAAAAATAGTTAAAAATGAACTTTTGAGATATGACTTTTGGTTTTTTTATGTCAACTGGATCATATAATTCATTCTTTAAAAATGCATCAATTCTCAAGTGCAATCAAGAATCACTGCAGTAATTTCTTTACTGGGGTACATTTGAAAACCAGTATGTATATTATCTTCAACATTTTTCTTATGAAATCTAACAGATGTTCATTGAAGATCTGGTGTAGGCCCTCAGCCAAACAGATTTTTCCTGTCATTGGGTGAAGCTGCTGCCAACTACATTGGCCCCAAGGTGGACCATTGTGTTTCTTATGAGGAATTCTGAACAAAGTGGAGACAAGGTTCTCTGCGTATTTTCATCAAACATCACATCATACATGGAAAAATATGACCTTATTTTTCATAAAAAATTTTGTCTATATTGTAAATTTTAGTTGTAAAAACACAATGAACTGTCTGAAATTCAAGGAGTGCATTTATAAAATGCCTGGGGTTTATTCCAGCTTCAGCATTATAGAAATTTACATGTTGGCACACACTTGTGGACATATACAGGCTATGAGTGTTCATGTCTCCAAAACACCACAAAACAACACAAACATGGTGCATGAAGTAATGTGGGTTTTTTTCTCATTTGTCATGTTGCTGTATCCATCACAACATAGGCATTATGGCTGTGTCAGTGCTAGTAGAGATCTAAGTTTCTTCACAAATAGCAGTGGAACCCTAGTAGAACATATTTTTAAGAACTCCAGAGAGGTATAGTCCCCCGCCTGCCCTCCCCCCCCCCAAAAAAGTACCCCCAACAAAGAAAAATACAACAAACCTCCCCCCACAAACTACCCACTGCAAAACAGCAACAAAATACACACTGCAAGTTTATAATTTCAAAGGTTTATTTAAACTTTATGTTTTTCTGGAATTATAGCATAGTTCACAACTGAAGTACGATATATGGCTCTCAGTCTTCTCTTCTTAAATTACACTTTTTGTTTATCAAGAACTACCTGAAATCATATTTCAAGTCTTTCTGAGATACATTTTTTACCTCTTGGTCTCCAGAACTAGGGTTTGTGCATAATTTTCTCCTCTTTAAGTACTAGACCATATCAAAATACTACTCACTTGTTTCTAAGAGAAACTTCAGAGGAAGTTGCCATGAAACTTTGGATGTTCTTTTAGCTTCTTATAACAGTATTACATAAGTTATTGAGCAATGTTGGTTTCCTTCTCTCTCCTCCTTTGCCCTTTTTTTAACAATATGACATTTCCCTTAGTAAGAGTTTTCTCAATGAGTAGCCACATCTTTACCATTCAGCTTTAATACAAGACGGCCTTATTTAATAGCCATCTCCATTTAGTAGCCAGACCTTTATCATTTGTCTTTACTGTGAAAATCCCAGGAGAAAGTAAACTTAATAGAAGCTGCCCCAGTTTAAAGCCATAGAGGGATGTAATTAAGTTTAACAGAAATTGATTTAACAGAAATTGACCTAAAATATAATTAAATAATAATAGTCATATTAGGTGTGAGTTTTCACTCACTTAACAGACTTAGCTCATTCTAACTTAAGGCACTGTTTTCTATATGAACTGAAGGTAACTGATGATTTTAGCTTCCAGAGTAGCTCAAGAGTGGGTGGGTTTTCCTTCAGCATTCCCATTACTTAAAATTGCTACAGTACCTATAGGTGTGATGTCTGCTGGTATACCCAGTAGAGTCCCTAGAAGTTAAGATGAGAAGCAGTTCAGACTCCCTTGACAGATGGCAAAAGAATGATTTTGAACCCTGAGCTCTGTCTACAGAAGACATTCTCAGATTTTTCTTGACATATGTCCAGGTTTGCTTCAGTGTGATGGTGGAATCAGTTCATTAGTGCTGAATTCTGGTTTTCCTACAAGATACAGGAAGCTCTAAACCAGCCGAGTAGGAAACATATTCATAAGTATTAATTTTACAAAAGTGTGCTATTTAGATTTTAGCAGTAATTTATCTATAGTTTCCATTTGGTTTTAAATAAATATCAACACATTTGGATTAGTTGGGTAGTTGCATATATAAATGTATGCATTAAAATAAATTTCATTACTTCTCAGCAAAGTTAGTATATTAATTTTAAGGTAAAATACCTTGATTTGAAGCATTCTTAAAGATTCATTTATCATTTCTGGAAATAATGGTTACAAGGGAAAATATGCCAAAAGCAATTATTATAGGCTACAACTCCATATGATACATTAGAATTTCATTTCATGTGACACAGTTTCCAATCCATGATAAGCAAATGCCATCTCTTCACCTAAATTAGTATGCTGGTGCCATTTCTTTAGAAGAATTTATGGATCATGTCAGTTGCCCAACTGTGTGATTAACTTGAAATTCTTTGACTAAGGTTATCTACACACTGGCCTTTAACCTACAGTAAAAGCAACTTTGCTATGTGTCAGGTGTGCATCTAGAGATTAGATTTTGGGATGCTGTGCTCCATTTACTGATGAATGGCACAATTTCAGTTTTTCCCTGGGCACAGAACTCAGTAAAATTGCAGTAGAAACCAGCAAAGCAGTGGCAATGTACTGGTATTTGGGTTCTTGTGTAATCAAGGCAGGTGGTTTAGCTTTCTTAATTACTGAATAGGCAATAATTTAAAGATAGGAAACTAACACCTGAGTTTACATGTAGCAAGCATCAGATTGCATGTAAAGACTTATAGGATTATAAACTGAATTTCACACGCTAAGAGGATTGACACCAAATTCTGCTTTCCACTGTTGTTGGCCTTAGTAAGTAAAAAGGCCTTGAGAGTGGCCCTGAAAAGTGTGTGACTTTCATACATGTTTGAATAGTTGTTCTGTCAGCGGATTTAATATCAGTCATTATTTAAGCTTTTTAGTCTTCAGGAAACGTCAGAGAAATAGACTATGCAAAGTGATAAAAATCACTTCATTGGCAATGTGTGTATTCACAAATCCTTTGTACAGTCTAATTTTCGTAATCTTAATGAACAGTGAAATACAGTACTGTTATATGTTGCTGGTGACCTAATCCAATCCAACATTTCTGCAAATATTCCCAAACATTTAGTACTGCAAAAAGTAGCTTATTCTTGCTTACTACAGCATTACTGAGGTCTATTTACTTTTAATATAATAAGCACTGTGATTCTTAAAACTTCTGAGGTCTTGCTATTTTCCATGAAGTGGACTTGAAATAAATAATCTGTTATTATAGTAATATGAAGAGAACTTGGTCAGTCTACAAAGATAAGTCCAGGTGCTGGCTATTTTTGCAAGTGTCATAGTATTTTGAAGCATGTATATATAATTCAATTAAAATGTTCCTCCTCATTGACTGCAGAAGCAATTGATTCTGTAGTCTTATTTTCAATTAGTGCCAAAGCCTTTCAGACAGCTCCTTGGAATTCTAGCAACAATAAAAACTCATTTTTGTAATGTTGTCTTTCACTTGATGTTTAATTAACTAATTTATCTACAGCTCATCCTCTTTTCCTTGTCTTCAAAGATATCTAGAGGAAATGCATTATGTTTTTTAACTTATTTACCTGTAATTAAAATTTTCTGAATGTAAACTTATCCTGTTTTCGGGAGCCATAGAAATACAGAAAAGTGCCAAATATGCTTCCTTGTATTTGAATATTAATTTTGAGTGGTATGTCATATCATTTTATCTGTCTTTGCTTTTTCTAGAGGATTTTAGGTATAACTGCTAGATCTTGTAAGAAACTTAATACTCTAATCCACTAAGGATCACAGAGTACTTCCATAGCTACAAACCCGATATTGATGAGTATGATAGGAGTTATTTCATTCTTCTCTGTGACTTGCTTTAATTTCCATTGAACAATATTAAGATGTTCATATTAGCTTATGTGGGAGTTAAAACAGAGAAAAGCTATAAAAGAATACATTTTAAAGAGAGTCACATCTGTTTAAAATTTTCTGTACAGTCATGTATTTTGTGATGGTTGTTCCTTCTTAAAAGTGTTGTCCATAAATCCAGATTTCTTCACAGATTCCAAGTATTAAAAAAAACCTTTTTGGGAAGTCAGTCCATTTTTCAGTCTTCTCTTTGCCTACCTCTATGCATATTAACACTTTTCATTTACATATATGCTTTTATACAGCATATGTGGTTATATAATACATTTTGCAAAACAAGGCAATTTAGAAGGACTTTTTGTCATTTGGTTTGATCATGAAATTGAAGTGAACTGGTTAAAGCTATAGAGCTGGTAACACTGTTTTAACTCCACAGGAGAGCACTTTGTGAATGCAGTGAGGTTAAGGTAGGAACCTTAACCTCACTGCATTTCGAATGAAAATTCAGCTAGGCATACCTCTATTGCTGTCTCTCTTGAGCAAGTGGTGAATGCAACCTTACCATGTTTCAACTGATTTTGTCTAATATAGATTGGTTTTCAGATAAAATAAGTAACATAAGTAATATATTTAAAAATATGAAGGCTACATTTTCTTGTGGGTTTTTTAATAGCATTAATCACACCATTAGGAGTAACATGTTAAACATCAAACTTTATTTCACCTGTATCCAAAGAGAAATTCTTAATCTGAGTGTGTATCAAGAAATTTGAGATCCTTGCATTCACTCATTGGAACAAATAGTCTGTGGTGTAGCTGATTGCTTTTGGTGAAGGTAAAATAAAACAGGTACGACAGCATAGTATTGTAGAATGCAATGCTCATATACCTGTGAGCTTTGAGGCACTGGTTTGAATAGGTTATTTTATTTTGAAATAGGTTAGTTAGAATAACTGAGAGCTCACAAAATATTTTCTCTGGACAAATACTGACTAATATTAGCATTTTGTATTGTCTTATATGGACAGACATCACAGTCTTATATTTTGTCTGAAGCAGGATCTTCACTGGAAAATAAGTAGAAAAGGGGAAAAGGTGCAATTTCATTAAGCTCTAACATATCATTGACTGTCAGGTAGGTCTTGTTATGCTGTCCATCCTCATTTAACTATCCCACAAGATCTCTTAATGAAGTTAAGCCCCAAGTTCACTCCAGTAATTCTGTGGCAAGAGTTTGTGCAATGTAACAATTCATCACTTGTCAGGAAGGCACTTTTAGTTTATACATTTAATAAGGGCATCCTCTAGCTTGGTTAATTAGAAGTGAACAGTTTGCATATTTACTAAATGCGGAGTGTCATTGCCACCACGGCCTATTGCCTACATGAATTATTTCTCTATCTGCAATAAACAGCTGGGTAATTATTACTGCCATAATCAGATAAATTCCCTCTGTAAGGCTTTTCTTACATGGCAATTCTTTGAACTCATCCAAAGCTGAACAAAATTTATGAACTCCAGCAGCTAGGCCACTTTTTCATAGTGTAGTGTCCCTGTTCCCTATTTCAAGGACATGTAGAGTATCATAAATATTGTGTAAATTAGGAGGATAAATATGATTACCTAAAGATTACATATTAATAAACTTGATTTTCAAAATATAATTTTCAGGTTGTAACTGATTAAATTATAGCAGTTCTGGTTTTATCTAATTGTAAAGACATGACAGGCCATCTATATACAGGCTGTACTAGGTTATCAGGGAAAAGCTCTACCACTTGAAGACTGAAGACTCATGAAAAAGTATATAAATATTTTCCATGTGCCTTTTGGAGAGCTAGTCATTTCAGCTGTTTAGGTCATTAGAAGTATGACAAATTTTACGTGCCATGTACTAAACTCACTAAATGCTGTTCTTTTGTCATTTAAACAAGATGATGCTTCCTTTTGGTGTGTAATTTTCAGTTTAACAATGAAGCATAAAAATTAAATGCATGAATTTGTGTTACATTAGAAAACCAGATATTTCTTTTATTTGTAAAAGCAATTTGTATGCATACAATCATGTAACTAAGGTTGCTCTGTGCTATCTGAATATTCCACCTTATATGTGAATGTATCTACAGATATATCAGTAAGTACTTAATTTACACATACAGATTTTACAGAACATGCTGAATATAGCTAATTTCTGAGTTCTCAACAAAACCCCATGTGACAATCAAGATGTGTCATTTTTTTAATTGACACAACAGTACATTTAACACCAAAAAATTTTCTTTTGTCAAGATACTCTGCATGAGTACAACTAGAAAATTGCCAATAGCTGCTCAAGTACTTCATAACTCTTATTGAATAAGTATTTTACCTCACAATTTAAGAAAATGTCCAGAGATAGCAGGAATATTATGGAAGACCATACTAAGTAAGGTGTTCTTTGGCACTGCCTTACCCCATGGAAGGCTGCATTTCTTGTTTATGAGGGAAAGAGACTTCAGTGGTGAAGACCTTTAAAAAGAGCCACACCACAGATGTGATTTTTTTTTAGAAGTGCTTATCTATGCATTGCATTTTTGAAAGTTCATCTCGTTTTTGACTGGGGATGTGTAGGCTTATTGATCTTTCTTTGACATTTCAGGTGGTTTTATGGTGGAAAATTATGGTCCTTCCCTTTATATTGTTTATCCAATAATATCATTTGAAGTGTTGTAGAATTGCATGACATCCAAAGCAGTATATAGTCTCTCGTAATCTTTTTGTTTGCTTGTTTTAATAGAAAAATGTCTGAAACCGAAAATAGGGATTAAAAGTAAAAAGGGATTAATAGTCTTCATTAATTTTTGGATTTTCTAGATCATTATAAATAGATCTTTCTGTTACCTAAGAACAGTTAGTTCTTTTAAGTACTCAGAGAAGAAAATGGAAAATCTGATTGTATACTCCTTTTACAGTCTTGAATAGTAAGGAGAAATAAGAAAAAAAGTGAGCTTTTTCCTAGTGATGCTCAAAATGAAGTTATTCAGAGTCTGATGTTCTACTCTGATTTAAAATCTTTCACTGCTATCATACCTATCAATAAAATATTATAACAATATTTATGAAAAAAAAATTAAGCTTTGGCTGAACAATCTAATATGGATTTAAGAACATCAAGAGATAGAAAAGACCTATTTTATTCTGCTCCAGGAGTTAATTACTTTTGGTGTTCAAAGTATGTCATCTATATCCCCATTGAAATAGTTTGATTTATCTTTGAACAATTTCTTCTGGTTATATCCTCCTCTACTAGACTGAAAGCTACTTTAATATCCATAACCTACACACGGTGAAAGGTCTGGAGGTGATATCTTATGAGAGACTGAAGTCCCTGTGTTTGTTCAGCCTGGAGAAGAGGAGACTGAGGGGAGACCTCATCACAGTCTGTGGCCTCCTGACAAGGGGCAGCAAAAGGGCAGGCACAAATCCCCTCTCTTCATTGACCAGTAATAGAACCTGAGGGAACAGCATGAAGCTGAGACAGGGGAGGTTTGCGTTGGATATTGGGAAGAGGTTCTTTACCGAGAGGGTGGTTGGGTGCTGGAACAAGCTGGTCTTGGCTGGTCCTGTGAGAAGCCAGGAGTTGGACTTGATGTCTATGGGTCCCTTCTATCTCAGATATTCTATGATTCTATGATTAATTTAACCATCTGATATTCTTTGTGCTAAACGTAAGCAGTGGAAGTCATTGCAAGATGCTTTCTCTCTAATTAAAATAATTTTTGTGGCCATTTTGAATAGGCTTTCCAAGATCTTTTAAAACACTACCAGCATTAGAACTCAGCCTTAATTACACAGTTATGGTGTATCAGAAATTTAAAAAAAATAATAATTTTTCTTCTCATGTATTTTCAGCTTATGCACATATTTATATACTTTTTAATCACAGTGTCATATAAGATCTTAACCTCAATGAATCCTACTCAGAATATCCCCTTTAAAAGCCATGGTTCCTCATACTGTAAATATGATTTTGTTTTAAGATGTGCAAAACTAGTAATTATTATTAGCCCCATTTCAAATTTTTCAGACTCTCATCTTGTAGGAATAAAACCATTAAATTATTTATCTCTAAAAGTGAACTTCATAGATGTTACTGCCTTCAAACCAAATCAACACAATAAAGCATTTCAAGAGAGGAACATTTGCCTCCTCTTTTCTCCAAGTAGGCTATTCTTTTCTTGTCCAATTAACTAGCTGATTGCAAAGGGTTACAACCTCACCTAACAAACAAATTTGATCTTTCAGCTGCACGACACCCAAAATGATGCAGTGCTCCTACATACAGACTTGTATGTGGTAGTGAGAGCCCTCATCACCATCTAGCATTGTGCCTAGCTACTCAAGAAGGGACCTAGTACCTACATCAGAAAATTATGTGCTTAGGTAGAATAGGTAGAATGTTGCATGTACTCTTTAGGCCTGAATAATCATAGAATCATAGAACCACTTAGGTTGGAAGAGTCAAGAGTGCACTTGATCCCTTCATCCAGATCATCAATGAAGATGTTAAACGGGACCAGCCCCAGCACCGAGCTCTAGGGAATATAACTTGTGACCTGCTGCCAGCTGTATTTAACTCCATTCACTCTCTGGGCCCAGGCATCCAGTGAGTTTTTAACCCAGCAGAGAGTTTACCCATCTAATCCATGAGCAGCTAGTTTCTCAGGAGCATGCTGTAGGGTTCAGTGTCAAAGGCTTTACTGACGTCCAGGTAGACAACATCCACAGCCTTCCCCTCAACCACTGAGCAGGTCAATTTGTCGTCGGAGAAGATCAGGTTGGTCAAGCATGATCTGCCTTTCATAAACCTATGCTGACTGGGCCCAATCACCTGGTTATTTTGCACATGTTGCATGATGGTACTCAAGATGATTTTTTCCATCACCTTCGCCAACACCGAGGTCAGGCTGACAGGCCTGTAGTACCCTGGGGTCCTCCTTGTGTCCCTTCCTATAGATGGGTGTCACATGCACCATTTTCCAGTCAAGAGGAACCACCCTGGTCAATCAGGACTTCTGGCAAATAAGGGAAAGTGGCTTGGTGAGCACTTGCACCAGGTCCCTCAGTACCCTTGGGTAGATTCTGTCCAGTCCTATCAACTTGTGCAGATCTAAGCATCTGATTAGATCACAAACCAATTCCCCAGGATTATGAGGGATTCTTCTGCTTCCTGTCCCCATCTTTCCACTCAGGGGTCAGGGTATCAAGGACCAATTGGTCATATTACTAAAGACTGTGGCAAAAAAGGCACTAAGTACCTCAGCCTTTCCTTTGTCCTCTGTCACAGTGGTTCCCCCCGCATCCAATAAAGGTGGGAGATTCTCCCTTTCCCTACTTTCATTATTAATGCATTTATAGAATTGTTTCCTGTTGTCTTTTACAGCAATGAACAGATTGAGTTCTATTTGGCTTGGACACTCCTTTTTTCTCCCTGCATAACTTCACCTCAGCCCTGTAGTCCTCCTGGGTTGCCTGCCCCTTCTTCCAGCAATCTTCTTCCAGCAATCATAGACTCTTCTTTTCTTCCCGGATGACTAAATATATAATTAAATGTAGTCTGATTTATATGGTAGAATCTAAATTTCAGAGAAACTTTAGTTCTGAATGTGTTTTCTTGCATGCCATGCTTTAAAGGGCCCGAGTTTTATAGGGTGTTGACTACTTCAACGTTTTAAAGAGTATATGAGATTAAGTTTCTTAGCACTTCTGGAAACTGGGATGTAGTTGACAATTTCAGTTTGAGCCACTGCTGTGAAATTACATTCTTACAACTAGCATTGCAATATTTAAAAAATGTAACATCTCTCTCCCCAAATAATTACATTTACTATATAAAAAATAGACTGGTTCATTAAAAATGACATCATAGATGCTCGAGTAGTAACACTGTTCTATGATTATGGAATTTGAGAGAACCATCAAGTACTATAACAGTCATTATGAAGTTGTGAGATTTGATATTACTGCTCTGGTATTTGTAATAGGTCAATACATAAAAGCTCTCCCTGTCTTGCCATTGTAAAACCTGTTTAATGTGAATAAAGTGTACCGTTTTATTTGCAAACATATGCAGACTTTTATATGAAAGTATGTGAAAAATGTGAGTCAAGCAGTAAACCTTGGTCAAATTGCTTCATAATACCATGAGAAGGAAAATCAACTTAGCTGGTGACCTTTAGAAGTTATAACGTCATGTTTGCTTTGTAAATCACATAATGTTGAATATTGTAAATGTTGCCAAGTACCATATATTAAAGTAAAAGGAATACAGATATGTCTACATTGTCCTGCACTGCAGCAGAGAGATAACAGTTAGCTTAAATGAGTTCATTCTGGTACTGGGAACAGCTTAACAGTAGCAAAACATAGCAGTGTGCTTTCCCCTAGTTATTACTGTGCAGATGGTGGCATATATAGTCTTCTGGGAATTGCAGTGCCAAAAGAGAACAGATACTTTCACATGACATTCACTAGGAAACTTTCAATGGAATTTATTTGGCTGTGCTTAGACTTCCTCTTTTATATGGTGCTGGAAAAATTAAGAAGGTGATTGCTCTCTTAGCAGTGTAGGACTGACACTTATTTCCCAATTTAAGCTAATCAGTTAGGCTGGTTTTCCATGAAGAGGTCAATTGCAAGTGGACATGGAGGAAAACATTTTTCCTGTTATGTTTAGCTACAGTAGTATAGACCTGAGTATAAAGTTGAACTAGTAGACTTGGGTCCAGTTCCTTAGCCAACAGAATCTTCAGTGTTGCAGTTACTCTTAATCCAGAACCATAATGGGTGGGTTTTAAAGATTAATTAAAACATAATAGTTAAGCTAACAAAATGTCATTGTCTAAATCAGACCTTTTACAGAAATTATTTTTAACTTCACAGCATTTTGTGCTGCCAATGAGT
Source organism: Heliornis fulica (assembly GCA_013399135.1). Lineage (NCBI taxonomy): Eukaryota > Metazoa > Chordata > Aves > Gruiformes > Heliornithidae > Heliornis > Heliornis fulica. The sequence goes on from VXBZ01007160.1 coordinate 283,267, forward strand.
ATGAAGTAAATTCAGCTTAAGGATTTATATACACAAGGGAAAATATTTTGAGCAATAAACTTCCAGCATATTTCCAGAAAGTGGAATAATTTTAAAAGATTATATATTAAAAAAGAGTAGATTTTAAAAAGGTGTGAGGAAAAATTGGGTATGAATTGTTCTTGAAAGCTTAATTAGAAGATTCTGTATAATAGATTAGGGAAAATAGTCCCTTTTTAGTTAAAAACTATCTCTGCAGTCAATATTTTTAAAAGCTTTTGCACTCTCTTGAGTAACTACAGCAGTGAAAATTGGCAGGATAAGAAGGATACATCAGTCTGTTCTTTCCTATCGTCCGGTACATGCTGTGTCCTGATCTCCTGATCTGCACAAGGTATTCATTCACTGTATGCCCTTCACTGCTATGTTCATCACATTTCCTGCGTAGTATATTGATCGCATCGTGGACCTTGACAGTTGAACTGGTATGTCACTTAATTCCATTGGCAGTGTACACTTATGTGATTAATGAAAGATGGGCAGACTATGTTTTACTATGCACAAATTGTAATGGGATTTTAAGATGCTATGAATTTCTTTCTATAAAATTAGTAATAATAGAAACTCTACAGGGCTTTTTGCATGCTTGCGCATTAGCTTTATTGAATTTTTTTCATTCTAAGGACTCTCATTATTTTCCTGTTCACAGCTCTGCAATGACAGAGCAGTACCATTCCTCCAGATTTTTAAGAGAGTGTCATGATTAAGTTGTCAGGTAGATTGATGTAAATATTTGCATTTAAAATTGTTAAAATTCTGGACATGTGTGGTAGGTCTCTTCAGCAGTAAGATACCTCATACCACTAATAACTGACTGCTTTTTTGAGCATCTGTTTCACTGCAATTTGAGATCAAGCATTTTGGTCAAGGAATTCTCTTAGGATACACACAGGATTATACATCGTGGTGGAGAGGAGCAAGGGGGTTACAGAGCTGTTATATTCTGCTCAGTAAATCTGAATAGGTTCATTCAAAAAGTCAAAAAAAGGTTGAGGATAATCATGCTGTCTGATGGTATGTAGAACACCAGTATGTGGTGTGTGTGTTGTGTTAAAACTTGGCCTTTAAAGTACAAGGCTCTCTAAACTATTTTTACATCCTAGGCTAGTCTATACGTATATTTCATTTTTTCCCCAAATATAATAGATTAAGTCAAATGATATTAGCATGGCAGGTCATATTCCATTCTCACCTGCACCAGTGTAATGTGAAATCAAATGGCATGCAGTGGTGTACCAAAAGCATTGTCTCACTAATTTCATTTTCACTTCCATATTCTCTATTTGAGCAGGGAGGATGATGTATAGTCAGGAAGGTAAAAATCGATTTAGCTTACCTCCTTTCATGCTAATGTTGCCTGCTGCCTAAGTTGCAGGAATTTCATGATTTGGGGTCCGAACTATTTAAAGTCACAATAACTTTATACTCTTTCTGGGTACTGTAGGCAAATATACTAATTATTGATTTTCTCAGGTGCCCTTTACTTTGGTTAATATAATTTTATAGTTATCTGGTTAAAGGACCATGGAATGCGAGTGAAAATGCAAACAGAATGCAAGAGTTCAATAAAGGTCAATAAATGTAGGTCAGTGTGAATTTGTAAAATGATGCAGTTCTATGCAGAATTATGAAAATCCATATATTGCTGAAATCATCACTTGAAGACCTTTCCAAAAGTGCCAGGAACAATATTGTATGTGTATTTTTAACCTCTATACAGACAGCAGGAGCTCTGTCAACCGAATTTGCATCTCATAGCTGAATCCAACATCACTGCCTACTGCATAATGAAGTATCAGAATAACAATAAGTTACCTTGTCATGTAAAAATGCTTTCTTTTCAAAGTATATAAAACAAATAATTCTATCATTAAAAAATCAATAGCTACTTCTCAGATTTGTTGGACAAGTTAATTGTTAGTAGTTGGCTTTGAGTGCATATGTTGATAATCACATGCCTATTTTTAGTTACATAAAACATTCCTTATCACAAGGAAAACACACTTTGTGTTATCCAGTATATTAATTTTCTTAACAAAATAATGCATCCTAAGTCTGTGCTAATAAATATTGATATTATTCTGATTTGTTGAATAATTTTCATATTATGGTAAGATACTACGTTTGTCAACAGATATTTCCCTACAAAGGATAAAAAATCTGTGTGGCAGAAACTCTGGGCTCAGCTTATATAGGAAGATCCAGTTAATATACTGGAATAATATTTAAGTCAATGCAAAGATTATGTGCTTTAAAAGATTAAGTGNTTCTTTCAGTTATAGCAGTTTAATAAGCACTACTGTTCTGACTATGAAGCACCCAACAGACAGGTCATTTATATAAGTAGAACTAGATTATTAATTAACCTGAAACATGTTTTGCGTTTACATAACAGAAAAATAAGAGAAATATTTTGGGAAAAATTTTACTCCTCTATGCAACCTTTTTCTTTCTCTTGGCAAAAAGATGGCTATCAACTATTATGATGAGTTGGCTTTGATGATCCTCATGGGTCATTTCCAACTCAGGATATTCTATGCTTCTATAAATGCAGGCCAAACAATTTGCCCATATTCAGTTGTCCCTAATCACAGTGAACCATGAAAGGTTCATCCTGAAGCAAATTTGGTCCAGATTCTACAGAATATCATGCATTGTATCTGATATTCATAGTGTCATATAGCCCCAGGAAAATACTGCTCATTATTACGCAACAAACCTAAGATATATGTGTACAAAGACAACACTAGCTAAACGTGTATGGATTTAATTCAAACACCATTTAATTTCTACCAATTTTCAATTTACTTTAATGGAAATTTGGAACTTTAATGGAATTTGGATTTACTTTCTCTGGTCAGGCATACATGTAGAAGGTCACAAGTATGAAACTTCTCAGTAAATACATATACATGTAACCTATCTGGAAGTCTAACTCTATTTGGAGGCCTAAGTCTATGTCTTTAGTGCCCTTAAGCTTTTACATTTTTTTCTGTATAGCAACAGTGAAACTGCCTAACATAACATGTTAGTATAAATCTGTGAAATAGTATATTAATATATCATTACTTTTAGATTCCCTGTTTATGTTGCTCCTATTCAAAGTCTTGTATGGCAAAAGAGATTAAGATTTCATGTTCAAATAGCTTTAGAATAAATCTATATTTGTGCTAAAATATCTATGCTTTCCGGGTAAACAATGTCTGGACTGCTGTATACCTTTTATTTTGTACTGCATCTCAGGAGTGAATCATCTCAGGAGCTATTATCCCCAGGACAGAATTGTCTGCATGTTCTATAGAACTCTACAGAGTGGTATAATGCACAATAGAAATATTTTAGCACAACTGAAAATATGTGTAGGCTGAAAAAATACATTGAAAATTATTTGTAACTGCTTCAAAGCCCTCGAACTATTAAATGGATTATGGTACAGCATATTACATGTGATAATCAGGAAGCATCATGATGATGTGGATGATAGAGCTGTCTAAAAGGATCGTGAATTACACTGAACTTCAAGAAGCATTTTAGAGTTCGATTAATTTCAACAAACAATGATTATTAATCATTCATTCAAAGTAATCTGGAACATTCAGATTAATGACCATGAGAAACATTTTGTGTCCCATTATCATTACATCTGTAATACAAATTTATAATTTTATCATTATTTGGGAGGGGATTCATTAGTGGTGTTCTAAATAAAAAGCTTCTATATCTGCTGATGGGAAGCAGTGCATGAGAATATAAGAACATTAATAAACTGTAGTAATATGTTGATAGATATTTCAAGAGCTACAAACAGCAGTACTAAAGCTGAATAGAGGAGTCTGTAATAAAAAAGGAACAAGAAATAGTATGAAATGTACAAAACCTGGATCATACACTCTGATATTGAAGGTAAAATGGCATAAAGTAAAAGAACAAAGTCGATACTATATGCATTTTCTATTTATTCATTTGTTGATGATTGATTGATATAGAGCAAAGAGTTTCCAAGTGAAAATGCTTATGTACCTACATGCAGTGACTCTGAAATCTGTACCTTAAGGACAAAGAAAGGTCGCCAATCTCTTCAACTCCTAGTTCTTTGTCAAAAATGGACACAGTTAATGAGGTTTGTTTGGTACAGCACAAATTCTCAGACACAGATAGAGATCCTTTCAATGGAAACAAATTTGTTTGGCTTTACCAGGTTACTTAGCGATTAATAATAGCCTTGAGATGCAGGTCGGAGAGGTCATCGTCCCTGCTTGCGAACACAATCTAAAACGTGCAGCTAGTCCAGCTCTGCAGGCTTTGACGGCCTGAAACGCTATGCATAAAGTAAAACAGGCTATTTTCCAACTTCTTTTTTCATATTAATAAGCAATTTTCAAGAGAAGAGTGGCAAAATGGGGGCCATGCCACTCTAAGTAATTCATTTATTTTGCAATTTAATCTTATGTTGGAAAAAAATTACAGTGCTGCAAAAGCATAGCATGGTGATTTTTAAACGTCAGTGTGCTTCATAAGTAACCTTGTATGAAATATTGTATTAGCAGCCTTTAACAGTAAACTGCAACAAAAAATATTTCCAGATATTAAAACAGACCTATACATCTTTTCTGATCTTTAATTTATTTCTTTTTCATTCTTTTTTTTTCCTTTTACATTTGAAATAAAACATGTTTAATTACTTTATATTTTACTTATTTTAGTTGATAAAAGCTTGAAATGTATCATGTAACAAATAGAAATTCTACATGGCAACTTATATTTAAGACTGTGATTTTATGGTGTTCACATTTACAGTGCAATTAGTGCTCTTTCACATAGTTTGATGAACTAACCATTATGATAATTCAAATATTAAGAATTAAGAATCAAAACCTCAAAAACACTGTCATGACCAGTATGACTTTCCCATGGGATTATTCATATCAGCAAACTTATTCATGTGCATATTTTGACAAGATATGACCTTTGTCCTAGAGTGTCTTATTTGGTACTCATTGAAACAACTAAAACTATTAATGTGGACCTCTTTAAATAATCTGTTTCACTGGAATATTTGAATTATCGATATATATGAATAGTATATTTTTCTTTGCTTTTTATTTTATCGTGCATACATGTGCCTACAAGGAAAAAAAAAAGGACTAGAATTTACTCACTTAATTAACTTTTAAGCAATCTAACTGCTTGACTGAATGTGCTTGGTGTCTATGGCACACAGGTTAATTTGAACTAGCCATTTCTTAATAACAAAAATAACAAATGTTAATCAAACTAACCTTTTTTTTTAAACTGGGTCAGAAATACTCCACGCACATGCACTGTGCACAGTAGCCTGGAATTTTGTTTCTTATAGAACATTAACTCACTTCACTGTTTGCATAATTTATGGCAAGCCTGGCTCTATGGAAAAAAGCCATGGAGGAGAAAATCTACACCCATTTTCTATTAAGGTTTCCTTCTGACCATTCAGTGAAAATCATGAGCTTCTGCTATTCTTTGAGAGCTGACATTCAGTAAAGGTCCTGATTTCTTTGATGACAACAAAATTGTCTGCAGCCTATTGAATGCAGAGATGCTCTCATGCAGATGACACTCGGTGTTGGCAAACCTCTGCCGTGCAGTGGTTGATGAGGAAGTTGCACTCCTGGTTCTTGGGCTGGCCTGTTGCTACCTGACCAGAGCAGAAAGTGACCTGTGCAAGAAGCCTAACGCTATGGAAGCTGCTCTTAAGGACATTGCATACACAAAAGGTTGACATCCATTATTTTATGCCTACATTCTCAACCTTACAAAAGGGGCAAGGATCTAGGAGGCAATGGCAACTCATCTCCAGTGTGTGCTATCCTCTCTCCTTCTGTAAGGTCTCCACTCTTTGCAGGTCAGCAGGAGGTCTTGCAAGGTGCCAGCTGAAACATAATGGAACAATTATTATTTTAAACCATTTGAAGGAAAATCACCAACTTATAGTAACTTCTGCCCAAAGAAATTAAAACTAAAATGTCTGTTAAAGACAATAAAAGGGCATCTCCGAATGCTATTTTATCAAGCTGTAAATATCTGTATTTAGATATATTCTTCAAAAGAGTAAGCACTATGAACTAATTAATATAATGTTCATAGATTTTATCATTTTAATCCTATTTCTTCACAGTTATATCCAGGTAGAATCCTGCTGCTCTGGAACTGAATTAACTGTAATTTTACATTTCACTTGTGCCAGTATACTGCTAATAGATAATAGCAGAACACTGTGAAGCTATAAAAGGGTTAAATTAAAATAAAACATTACTACGTCTTTTACTGCTGTAATATAATTAGCAGACTTACTTTATTACAGGAATGAACTCCAAGAGTATGCAGAAATGATGGAAAATGAAGAGAAAAGGAAAGACCTAGAAAAGAAAGAAAAGGAAAAGAAATACCGAGCCCGAAAGATGCATTACCTCCTTAGCACTGAGCAGGTCAGTATACCTGTCCCTGACAGCTCATGCAAACCACTTGGGCCCCCAGCCTGACAGAGATAAACTAGCAGGCTGAATGGGACATGACTTGTTGAAAAGATATCACAAAGACACTACTTCGAGTTCAATTTAGTGCTTTTCTATAGGCAAGAGCAGGTACCATGACTATTCCGTGACAGCAGCTTCACAGAGGCAGCATCAGCACTGCTGGCAAAAGAGTCCAAGTCAGCAGTTTGATCTGCCACTGTGATAACACAACACGAAGGGCATAACCTCGCTTTAAAAACTCATTTTGACTGGCTTATTGTTGTGTTGTTGCACTTGTCAAGAAGTAACAAGTTATTAAGCTGAGAAGGGGTTTCTTTTTTTTTTTCCTTTTTTTTAATTGAGCTAATGCTTGGATTGGTGCTGTGTTCTGCTTGTTTTTAAGATAGATTGCAAATGCAGGTTTTCAGCTAAAGTTTTTCCTAGAACTGCCTGAATCAGCTTATTTAGTGCTATTGTTTTCACATAGAAAAGCCTCATAAATTTTAAATATTTACTGATTTTTTTCTATTGCTAAAAGTGTTATATTTTTTCAAGCTTTCTTATCTAAGCTGCTTTACAGACAGGTGAATATGGCTGCACCTATACAATATTGATATGATTGTTACAGCTTGTTGGTTTGACATTTTTTACTTACCTTTTGTGAATTTTGGTAAAAAAATATAAGACTTTGTGCCCATAAATTTTTGGTGACTGGTTGTTCTTTATATGAATAAGAACTTAATGTGCAATCAGACTGTTCTAGTATTAACTAAGTACTTGCTGTTCATAAGTTTTTACTAACAATCTCTGTTTAAGAGCTGTTAATTCTAAAGAATGCAGGAAAATACTGTGAAACTTTAGTGACAAAATATATAATCTTCCCCTCTGGGAATCATTTATGATCTATCCAGTAAATAGAAATACAGTTTATTTAATATCAGTTATGACAACTCAATTTGTAAATAAATTTAGGTAATTTTATATACAAAAAGAAAAGCATAGTACAAGACCAGTACAAAAGTAGCATTAAAGGTTTTCTGAGTGGCTTTAAGACAGGGGAGATAGTTAATAGGTAAATGTATCTCATGATAAATTTTTTCCAGATGTAGGTCTAGAATATTAAAAATCATCTGCACAGTGTTTTTATATTGTTTTATTTCTATATGCGTGGTCTTCTGATCTGACTGCAACTGCATTTTACTCACTTCAAAGGATAGTTAATTTGATTATTGAGGAAGGTCCATTCATATTTCAGTAGAACCAGGCAGCATAAGTCAACACTTTTGAGTGACCTAAGGAAAAATTATAATTTGCAAGCAGGGGGCCTAGCAAATAAAATGAGCAGGTTTATGAGCTGAAATTACTGTCTATTTATTAACTAAAGCCCACTGAGTTGTAGAGATGATCTGCTCAAGTTTGCTCCCCTCCCTTTCCTGTCATGCAGAATGAGGTGCAATGATGGAGGTGCAATTGCCACCTCATGCCTTAACGCTGCAGGTGTTCAGGCAGGTTGTATGGACAGTATTGGAAAATCTCTTTATGAAATAATTGTTTCAGTGTATCCTTGATATTTGAATAATTCTGGTTTACTGCCAAAAGGGTGAGAAAAGGGTGTTTACTTATTGATAGAGAGGAATTAAGGGTTGTTGCTCCTCAATTTTAGTAAAGAAAGACATGTCAAGTTCCATTCTCCACTCCCTACAAGCTGAAGCCCAGAAACCCATCTCAGAAGTGTTACAGGTTAAACAGAAAGATGAACCAACATTGTACCATAGGAAAATGTAGTAGATGATACAGTGATCCTTTCTGGCCTTAAAAGTACACGAATCCATTTTTGGTTGCAGAAGTTGCTTTTCTTACTCCAGAGATTATGTATATATATACATACACACACAAGTGTGTGTATATATATATTTGTTTTATTTTATGAATTGACTTGCAATTAAAACATTTCTTTCTTTCATAAACTGTTACCTTTAATAATTAAAAAAAGGAAAACATCAAAAACCAAAGCTCTCTGAATTAGTATGCATTATTTGTTGTTACTGGTACCAGGTATATACACATAGTCTTATATGGACAGATGTGAGCTTGCTTTGATTACTTTCCAAGCCAATCTGGAGCTATAACATGGGGCTGAACCCAAACTAATTAGCCCTGTTGAGAGCCACGCTATATTAGCTCAAGAATTAATGCAGTTACACAGCTTCTGGTCAGCTCAAAATATGGGCAGACTAAACATGTTCATGCTTTAAACTCAGAAACCAGGAGTGTGATTCACCCAGAAAATGTTATGCAGACATTTAAGTTGTTTTGCATGTACTTCCCCACCATTTCAGGGGAAGGGGTGTGTATTGAGTAACCATTGCTAAGAGACTGGCATTCAGGGAAATCATTGATGATAAAAAAAGGCATGGTATTACACTATACTTTACGATTGTCCTAGATTTTTGCAGTTGACTGAGTGTATTTTGCCATAGAAACTTCCTCAAATATGACTGTTTCTCATTTCTACTTATAGGAATACATTGCACTTAGAAAAGCATTTTAATCCACATGAGGACTAAGTAGTTAGTTCGAATAAAACAGTATTAGTATTTTAGCAAAGATCTTTGTTTTCTTTAAACAAGCCAGGGTATTTGCACAATTACTAATTGCTATCTTAATTTGCTGATATTAATATTATGTAGTAACAATTATATAACAGTGTAACACTTTTCTGTAAAATTATTATGCTGTGCATCCTGCCAACTTGAAAATCCACTTTGCTAAAGAATAGCTACATATTTTTTCTGTAGTACCAGTAATAACAATGAACCACAAATATAACCTTATTTCTATGCATAACAGTGGTCTTGAAAAAACAAATTTTTATTTGATATAAATTTAGTTGCTAAATTATGTCTGGAGAAATAAAACATGAGCTCTGAACTTCATGGTTATAAAATACTGAGCTTTTAATCAACTTGCTATATATGCTAGTATTTATCAATAACTAGTTAAGTGACATCTTACACCTAAGAGCTTCTTTTGTTTGAAGGAAATTTCTCCTACATGATTCCTGTAATTATTGCAAAAACCTCAGCAGTCAAGTCCATACCCTTCTTATCACATGATATGTTATGTTGTCAGTTCCACCTATTTGTTTTCTTTGTTGCAAGGGATTCCAGTGAAAATATAGAAGGAAATAAAGCTCCGACGTGGCAATTGTGGGGCTTCCAGACTAAATTCTATATTAAAAATAAGATTCTCTATATTTCTCATTTTAAATTATATATATAGATAGATACATGCACACATATATTATATAGAACAATGTTTTCCTTGTCTGTTTTTACCAGAACAGTTTGATAAATTCTAACTTAATGGTCAACAGTACACATTTAACAAACCTTTGCCCTCATTAAGTTAATTTCTTGTCATTTCATTTCATTTCATTTCATTTCATTTCATTTCATTTCATTTCATTTCATTTCATTTCATTTGTAACACAATATTAATGAGTAAAATTATTTTTTCATTGTTTTTATCATGAACTACATTGTAATTTCTTATTGAGATGTATAATAATTAAGTTTTTCCTATTATTCCATAATCACAGTGTGCTATTTTCACTACAGTGGTAATGATGTTTTTTCAGTTGTCATTAATAGATGAACTACTTATTAAATGTGGTTTTCTATTATAAACATATTTGCCTATGTTGATTATTCTTCTATATCCCTGTAGTTCCCCTTTCTGTATTAACAAAGTTCTCTCTAATTGAAAGGGTTCTTACTTCTGCTCTTTGCCATATTTTCAAGGCTGATATTTGTAGTAAGTGCTGACAAACAGCCTTTAAAGCTAGAGACAATCACCACATATGTTGGTGGCACTTGGTAGAATAGGGTGTGAAGAGCCCATATTGGTTGGAACATGTGCCTGCCACCCAGATTCCCAGGATGTTTTGAGGTTGGTCTTTGTTTTACAATGATGATTAGAATTAGGTATTCATGGGTATTATATATTAAAGGGCTGAATCCAAAGGTCCAGTATCATACCAGACATACTGATGTACTAGAATACACCAGACCTGTATTTAAACCTGTGCTAACAGAGCAAGCAGCAATGCTGCGGTGACTGTGAGTGGGAGCAAGTGTGTCAGCTGCTGCTGGCACTGCTGCTGCTGCCCAGGTCAAGAACCTGCAAGCCCACAGTGTGGTGGGGAGCAGAAAGCAGTGGCAACAGAAAGGAGCCAGAGCAGGAGAAGTGGTGGAAGGAACAGATGGGTCTGTGTCTTGTAAAGTCATAGGGAACAGGAAAAGATTCCAATGGAAAGAGTCTTCAGGGTGCCACAGCTGAAAACACCTTTTGCCTTTATAGTTTCTCTGGTCAGTGAGAAAAGGACTCAAGGATCAGAAGAGGATTTCTTTTCTTTATAGGTTGGGGTTTTTTTCCCATATAGCAAATAGTACTGAGTGAGGTAAAAGATTTTAATTCTCTTTTCTCCAAATTTCAACCTGTTTCTAAACAGATAAACCACATTTATATTTTGTCAGAGAAAATGAATGTGCTAGTCCAGAAAGCCAAAGTTCTTTGTGATGTAATGTCTATGAAAGCTTAAGAGCTTTGTCACACAGTTACAAAATGTATTTTGATATTATTGGGAATATGATGTTGTATGTGCATCACTTAAGTTTATCATTGCTCTGGCCTGCAGACTCAGTCATAGGTTCATTTTCAAACCTGGCCTTTCTGCCTGTGATAAGTCATACTGAGGTTAGATGAGCTAATACTGGTCTTCTGTGGGATCTTCTGTTTGACCTGAGTGCTTTAACTACCAAGAAAAAATAATCATGCAGTTCTGTGTGTGTGCCTACTCTTGATTTTTGTACAGAATGTACTTTCTGTTGGGCTCTGATCACTTAGAAGATCTGACTGAGTCAGACTGAAGTCTTCTCTGTCCCAGCATCTCATCTTTGACAGTGGCCAACTGCATGTATCTAGGGAAGAAGAATAAAATGGAGAAAAAGCAAAGCTTAATGACATGCCCGTTCCGGTTTCCAGCAATCTGTACTTGAAGTACTTGTAGTTTTTTGTTGTAGAACTTTAATTTTTTTAAAGTGTTCACTTTTGTCTCTATATTCCTCCAATGCCTTAATACTCAGGGAAGGAATAACCTCAAGAGAGAGTGAGATAAGAGATCTAGGCATGCAGCACTAGCTCTCTAATTATGCTTCCTTGGAAGACCAAGTTCACTCATTCTCCTTGCAGTATTGCTTTACAGCACACTCATAGCATATTCTGTCTGTGATACTCTGTCACAGAATATACAATCACGAAGTGCCTTATTCTTTTTTCACTATTTGGTGAGGTTCTGGGGATTGCCACTTCCACTCCAAGCAACAGTAAATTCCATCACTTTTCAGCAGTCTTTAGCAGGGTGACAATTTCTCCTGATATCCTTTGGCTGTTTGTGAACAGATACTGCTCATAAGCTAGATAATTTAGAGCTGCAAGAGAATAACAAAGCCCATGGCTAACAATAGGCTCTTTTTGTTGTAAAAGTAACAAAATCTATGACATTTCTTTTAGTAACTGCCAGTAAACAGGACATGAGTTATCTTTTTGGGTCACAGTAGTCCCTTCAGTTTTCAGTGCCTGCTTGAGTGTGTCACAATCTCTGTTGAATCAAGGCTAATGTATTTAGACATGTGGCTGGTATTGCTTGCATTTATTCCCTATGAACTAATGCACTGAAAAGGATTATTTGTAGGGATATAAAAGCTAGTCCTATAAAATCAGGGAATCTTGAGGAAGGAGACTTGACTTTCTTAGGAGTCTTGACTTTCCAGGGAGACGTAAACATGTGAGACAGTAACTCTTTAATAGTTTGGCACTATGGAAAACAATTTAAAAAAGCCCAAACAGTGCAAGAATAGTGTCCTGTGAGGATGAAGAAAATGCTACCATCAAGTGACTAACAGTGAAAAGTTCTAATTTCAGCAATGAGAACAAAGTTTTCCCGTTCCTTCTATCTCTATGTATTACCCACACTTTATAGGCACTTCCTCTTTACAGGAATGGGAGTCATTTAACAGACTTCTATGGACTCTGGATTTGGGGTTCTGTGTATCAAAGTCACAAAAACATGCTCCAAGTTTACTTTTCAGCTTCTGTTTTTCAGAGTTTTTCAGTTTCATTTTGATTTGCCGTAGTTACTATGGAACTCAAATTTATATCAATTGTATCAGTCATTATTGATGTTTATCAGTTCACAGAGAAAAATATTTTAAATATAAATTCTATTCAATGCTAAGCATCTTTATACCATTTTTCCTCTCAACTAAGATGGCAATTCATAAACATTACACCGACTGTGTGTGACCACTTTGTATGTCACTGAAAAATCAAGAGTTAATTCTATTGGAGTTTATGCATTTACATCAAGTGTAAGTGTTCTAAGTGAGGAAGAGAAAAAGGCCAGAAAATCCTTCCTGGAGCAGGCTAATGAATAGTCAGAAGGCACAACTGATTAATATGCTTCTAACCTAATGTGCTGTCCTGTAAGAGCTTGGAAAACAATAGGTCTGAAATGACACTGTTTGACACTCATTCTGTCTCTGGACACCTGGCAGTTTTATTCTTATAAAGGTGAGGACTCGGTGGATAAAGCTCTGGCCTTTGATCTTCAGATCCACAGTTTAAGAGACAAGGCTGCAAGTTTGGTCATTTGAGCTTAGTCCCGAGTGAACAGTCCACATCACGAAGTGATTATACATAATTTGTTACTATTGGCAGTGTCTGTTCAGAAAAGGCCAAGGACTAAGTTAGCATGAAGAATGACTTAGCTCTTACCTTTTACATTTTATTTCTTCCCTCTTTACTGTTGTAATTTTATTATCCTGTCTCTAAAACATTCAGGGGATGAAATTATCATTCATTATAAGTACTAATACATCCTGAAGATGAACTAAAACGGTTAATTTTTTTTTTAATGTAGGTGCCCCGATCACTGAACATCCCCACCTATCCATGGGTGTTTAATATCCACTCATCATTTCTCTGCCAAGAAGTCAGATATTTCTGAGTACTTTCCAAAGCTTGTAGCATAAAAAAAATCCCATTTAAATTAAAGAAGAGAGACAGAGCTTTCCTAGCTCTCAGGCAGGCTTGCAGGTACATTTAAACAGCATTAGTATATAAAGCACATCATGCTACAGTGTTCTGTTTTTATAAAATATTATTTCTTAAGGATTCTCAATGTATATGTTATCCTTCTTACAGTACATGTGACGGGCATGTTTGATCAGCAAGCCTTCTTCATGTATTCACTTCCACATTGGAAGCCGGGTGTATCAGTCTATCCACAGGTATTCACTACAGGAAAATCCTTGGCCTCTTGTGCCCCGTGGGACACTATCCATACAATCTCAGTTCACTTGGAAGGAATCTCAGTTAATATTGCTTAATGTATCTGTCAAAAAGAAGGACAAAGTAAGGTAAACTGAAAGCTTCCAATAACTGAGCTGTTTGTGATTCTGGAAGACATTGTATCAGAACTAAGAAAAATATTTGCATCTAGAAGGTTAGTTCCACTAGGTCTGAATTCCAACAATGACCAATATGCAATTTACACAGACACTCAAAAATGTTTAGTTCTCTTGGAATTTGAGTCCAGCTCTTGCCCTTTGGTATTACTCATTCCAGGAACACTCAGGAATGTAATTGTGCTACTCAGTACAGTAGCATGGTGATGAAAAAAGACCAAGTGCTGGAAGCCAATATATCTGGTTCATGGTTTCCCAAAAATATTTAGTGACAAAGTCAAAACTTCTATAGATTTTACAGTTTTGCTCACATACTTTTTTGGTTTTTGTTTTCTCTAAGAAGGATTTGTTGTCTCCCTATAGTGGGTAAATACAATCAAAGCCACAATTAAGATGGTGATCTTCATGCCCAGAAAAGGGCAACTCGGTAGATTAGGAAACAAGGGGAAGAGGATGGGGAAGTGCTATCTGCTGACATCATAACCTAACTTCTATAGGAAATATATGGGTATGCACCATTTCAGAATTATATTTCCCCAGAGTCAGTGAAAAGTACTTCCCATTCACACTTTTCATAAATCTCTTTCTAGCACAAGTGGTGAGTGGAAATAGACAAATAGTAATTTCTCTCTTTTCCACACTTTCCAGAAAACAAGATATTTGCTTCCTATTTTTTAAAAGAAAGTGAGAGAGTGAATTTAAAACTTGACAATACTTTTTATAATTTTAAGCATGTTCTGAGACAGTTTTTCAAACTCTTTTCCTAATGACTGCTTGTTATTACATCATAATAACTGGATAACCATGCAAAGAAATGAGAGTTCACACTGAAAAATAACCTGTCATTAGCAAGAGTTTAACACACAATAGGATGTAAAGTTTTAGTGTTGTTTTGTGATTGATCCTGGATGAGCTCAGATATTCAAAGGCATATCCATGTAGACATGGCAATATTTCTCAGTGCTTTTTCTAAATAGCTTGTTACTAGCCATGTCACTCATGCTACACCTATGTTATTATAGCACAGAGGCATCTATCTACCATGTATTACAGGATTTAGCATTAGTCATTTAAAAATCCATTTACAGAAAGCAACTGTCTTTTTCAGCATCTCAATTGCATAATCTCTATTTGTGTGGATTTTTTTCTAAACAACAAACTTCTTAACTCCTGTGGGTAGGATTAATGGCAGAGTTTAAAGGACAAGCTGTGTGATCTATCAAATGTGTACATGCTGAGATCTTAGAAAAACATGACCACATTTTGTGTATTACTGCAATTGGGGTGGCAAAAGGGTTGGATTGCTGCAGGGTCAGAAAACTGATGAGTTATATATTGAACGTTGGCCTTCTGTAGGATGCAGTACACAAATTCAAGAAAAAAAAATCTATATTTCAAGGAAATAACAAAGTAGTGCAAATACCAACTAAATAGCTCACACACAGAGCTACACACATTCACACACACTTGCACAGAGTGGAACTCCACTGACATTCCTGAAATTGTTACTGGGATAAATTCAGTTGTCATGTAGGAGTCCATCTGGGTTTTATACATGTTTGATGTGATGTACGGTCTTGCTCAGGTAATTTTTGAAACTATTATATCAGAAGAAGTACATGCTAAGTAAGAGATAAATGTCTAAGAAGAGGGAGGTTAGGAGTGGCATGGGAGAAGTCATGACGATAAAACGCCGTACATTTCTCAACAGCAAACCTTCCTGTTGATTAAGAAATGGCACTGATGGTATCCGTGCTTTAATGAGACTTCAAGATAAGTGATGTACACACCAGTTCTTTTGTTTTTCAACTCTTAGGCGAGTGAATAGAATAATGGTAAAGGTCTTTCATTAACTTCCACAGTTAATTCAGTTTTCAATGCTTTTGTTTAGTATCTAATATACGCTGTTAATTTGGGAATTGTGCCTGTCCTGCAGCAGACATGATGAAAACCATATATCTTTTCCCATCTATTATTTTTTTTAGTGTTATTTTGCATTTTTTCTTTGCTTCCTTTTTTTTTTTGTTTCAACAACCTTTTAAGAAAATCTTCATGTTTTCTTTTTCTCCTCCTTATTATTATATCACTCTGCTACCGATTTTTGACTCCCTTTACTAATGTGAGTAGAGTGGCTCTGTTCCCTCTTCTTTATTCTTTCCTGTATATAATACTGTGATCATTCATTAAACCTTCACGCCATTGTTTATTGGTCTCATTGAAGACTGCTTTGTTAAACACATTGCCTCTTTTCAAGTTTTTAGTCATTGTCTAATCCTGTAGGTTTGCTACAGCAAATTGTTTAATAAATCTGTCAGAATATATGTCCGCGAGGAGAGATTCACATGTAAGCATAATGCACCAGACATAAGAAACAATGAAAAGATGTTAAATGTCACGTTGTTTAGTTGCATATATGTGTTTTTGGAGAAGTGGATGAATTCTCTATTTAGCAATTATTTCATTAGCAAAGAAAATTTCCATATGATTTCCATCTCTCATAAGATGAGCCCTCCTGTCTTCTGATATATTGTTGTAGGTAACCTCTGGTGTTACAAATTCAGAGATGCTAAATGGTATAATGGCAAGGATTTTTTCTTCAATCCAGTGAGACAGAGTGAATTTTTCAGATTTTTTTCTTACAAAGCTAATATTTTAAATTATGACAATGACAGTGGATGGAATTTTAATTTTAAAGATGAAAATAGTGTCACACATTTAAATAAGTGTTCTAAAGCTCTGAAAATTTCTCACAAGTATAAATAATTTTAGCTTCAAAATAACATGTGAAGTAAGGAAATAATGTCTGTGTGTTCACATGAAGTTATTGAGACATCAAAAATTAATATAACTTTCAGAGATTATTTTTCAGACTAAGCTCTTTAATTCCCATTTATACTGGGTGGTTGCAGAAACTATGGTTTTCAGAGATTCCTAGAATTTGAACATGATCGCATACTCACACCAGCACTTCTTAAAGAAAGATAACAATAATGGAATTTCTCGTTCCTATTTTAAAAGTAAATTTATTAAATTTATTAAATTTAAATATTAAGTTAAAGTTTCTTTTTTGTGTGTTTTGAAGTCAGTTAGAAGTCAAACGAGAAGTTTATAATAGAACTTTGAATACTCTTTCTCTGTTTTGTATCTTCATCAGAAGTCTATTGTTTCCCGTGCCATCACTCACTCATTGAAGTTATTATCCCTGATCTAGCTAAGTCATCAAGAGCCTGCATAAGAGTCAGATTTGACAGAATAAGCCTCAGACAGAGAGAGAACCAATGGAAGGTGGATACATTTTTGGGATGCCTCTGCATTTGCTGGGCAGACATGTTTTGGATATCGTTCCCCAGTGATCCACACATTAAACTAAGAGTTTGTTTCTCCTTTGTCTCATTGCTCAAATATCCAATCATTTGGTACCAGTTTGGAGACTTACAGCTTTTTTTCCTGCAGTTGAACTTAGTGCCTGTGCAGGTTTAGATGTTGATTGTGTGGTCTGTAGCCATGATACTGGACTTGAACACTTCTTTAACACCTCATTGTATAGCACATAAAAGTGCATCCTGGTTTACTTATAAACTTGCATTTAAAACATTACTACACTGTTATTTTGATATCAGGCAAACATTTCACAGATGAAAAGAAACAAACCAAGCTTTACAATCTGAAGGCTGAATAATAATAATTAATGCTTCTATTACTGTTTAAACAGAATATATATTAAGCAGAAGACAGGTAATTAATCCCACTTGAAAGAATATATACTACTCATCATTCATTTATGACTTCCTCAGTCTCTGCATAAAAGCAGTATCTCAAACAAAGCCAAAATACCTTCGGTGCAATAACAGGATAGGTCCTCCAATTCTTACTTAGATGAAATTCTTCAGAGCATATTTTTATAAGGATTACAGGATCAGGCCTAAGGGGTATCATTTAGCCCAGTGAAAGCTGAACCCACATTTATCAAGCTGGGTGACATTTTTCCTATTGTCAGCCATGGTAAGGAAATTTTGTCTCAAATTAGAATGTTGAACCACACTATAGTATTTTTCCAATAGCTGAATAAATTTTACATTATATTTTACATCACCTAATTGTTAATATAAAAATGTGTTCATATTAGTTAAAAATCACAGATTATTCCTAATAGGATACATTCTAATGTGGCTAAAATATTTTGATGTTTCAAACTTTAGTCACTGAACATAGCTTTATTATACTTGTTGCTAAAACAGTATTTATAGAATTTTTATAGATGTCTCTTTTCCCAACAAATTTAATATTAAAAAAATTAGCCTTTTTATTTTACTACCTATAGAATATTATGAAAGCCTATAATAAATGAGTTATTTAGAAGCTTAAAATGGATTTTCTTTTACAGACATGGTTGCAGCACCACCTAAGCATGTTTTTTCTTTGTGAATCATTAATGTTTTAAGGTATTTCTTTTACCTCCTAGAGAAACTGTATCTGGGGATTAACAAAATTGTTCACTGGAATTCATGTGGAAGCATAACTGCAGTAGCTGAGAAATGATCATATTTCCTTTTAGTTCTCAGCAAGAGTAATTGAATGTTGAATATCTTACTAAACGCTGGACTGTGACAGTGTGTTAACACTCCAACTATCTCCTAACAGCAGGGCAATTATTTGCTGAGTGGGATTTTTATAAATCCCCTGGCAGTAGTATGTCCTGATAATTATGATGAAGTGCACTGGTCAGTGTTGATTCAGCAATCCCATCTCTAGAAAATATTTCATTCACAGCTCTCCTTCATGCTTTTACTTTTATGGCTTTTAAAGACCTCTTACCTCTCCTCTCAGCTTGCTTAGTTTTTTACAAATTACAACAGAACAATACAGGATTTTCAAGTTAAGACCCTATTTTGTTGAAATATTTTCCTTCTTGCTTAACTCCTCATTAAAAGACCAGAGTCAGTAGGACTTCATATAGTTTCTTACTGTGACAAGCAAAGGCTTCCTCAAAGCTATTCTTTTCAAGATTAAATGACTGTTAAAAGAAGCATTTGTATTCATGACATATGTTGATTATTTCAGATTTTTGAAGTTGATATGGAAAAATATTCAAAATAGAACATACCTTGATTATTGTTTGGTTAAATTACAGTAAAATATTTTACAGATATGAGGATACAATTTCTACTGATTCCTTCCTTCCTTCCTTCCTTCCTTCCTTCCTCCCTATCCCAATTAATTACTTTATTCT
>VXBZ01007160.1:302579-435393 GCA_013399135.1 Heliornis fulica
TTCCTTCCTTCCTTCCTTCCTTCCTTCCTTCCTTCCTTCCTTCCTTCCCAAAGCAAGCTCCTAATTAATTTCTTTGTTGTATTTTGGGAAAAAAAAACCCAGTTACAACTTTCTGTCCATTCAGAAAACAGGAAAAAATTGGATAACCTGCAGCATAGGCTAAAAATCAAAACCAACTACATCTTTTCTTTGCTAATAGTCATTAAATTAATATTATTTTCTTTATATGCCACCATTAATTATAAAGATAAGAAGAGGATTGGGAGGAAACTAAATGATACAGTGTTAGAAATGCAAAATGATTCAAAATATTAATGTAATGCTAAGGATGACTGGGTAACAAATGGTACATTTGCCAGTATGCTTGACCTGACACAATTAATATTCCAGGTCATGCTTGGGTTTCCATGATGGAAAGTCTGAGGCAGAGAATTCTAGGGGAAAAATATATCTATTATATAACTAATTTCTCTCTTCTTTTTTTTTTCTTTTTTTTATTATTTTCCCTGACGATTCAGAACCAGGGTCTTATAAAAAAAATTATCTGTGCTTTCACACCTCATTTGCCATATTCACCACTGGGCCACCATTCACCAGAAGGGCCTGATACAAGGAGGTCAGTAAGAAGCTATTAGCAGAGTCCCCCTCCTGAGACTTCTTTGGTCTTATTGAGGTGGAAGTTAGCATGACAGTACTGCAAATAACTCAGGTGTCGGTTTTTTAGCAGTTAGCACAGATTTCCCCATAGTGTTTGTCACTTTAGAAAATTGTTCCTGGAAATACAGTCCCAGGAAGCTGGCTTTGACAGAGGCCCTTCTTCGTTGTGAAGAACGTGGGTACAGAAAACTGCTACTCTCCCTGCAGACAAGAGGTATTTTTTGTAACCTATCATAATATTTTGGAGGGTAACATATTTTTGTATGGAGTGAGAGTGGGAAAAATAATGGAATCAAAGTATGAGGTAATATCTCAAGACAGATACTCTTCTATCACTGAAAAAAAACAGTATTAACTATGATGATTTTGTGGTTGAGACAATATTGTATCGAGGTAGGGAGAAGATGAAGAAATGCTTTTAAACACGTCCTGGTCTCAGGAAGATATGCAAATCTGTTAAGTACCAAAGGCTTTGATCCTCCAGATTCTTAGGCTCCTGCAGACTGCCAGCTCCCTGCAGAGGATAAAGTGAACAGGGCATCCATCAGCACGCAGCACACAGGCAAGAAATTACAAAAACCTGACTCTGATTTGCAGAAATATTTAAAAATGCATGGAAGCAACTTTGCTAGAGATCGGTCTGAACTGGAAAGTTGACTCAAACTCATCCCCTATTCTCTCCTACCAAACTTTGAAAATTTCAAATCAGGGCATAAAATGTTACCACTAACCTTAGGGAATTTACAGTAAATTAATATTATTTTTATCTATCTAGATACTAATTCTGCTGATTGCTCTGCTATCTGTCTGTTTGAATACTTGAACATATGTAATTAAAATGTAAAGTAATTAGCAAGCACTACATGAAAAGTTATTCTTTAGGAATGCACTTCAAAATCAATTTTTGACCCAGATCTTACAAGTTTCAACTGCAGAAGAAACAACAACTTCTAAAGTGTTCAACTGGCCTCACTAAAACTCGAAATCCATTTTCATAGTTGATACACTATCTAATATCTGTTTAACCTGGTAGTATATACAAAAAAGAACAACAAAGGATGGCTTTAAACACTTTTTCAGCAATAGTAATACAAATGACACAGAATCAAAGGCAAAAATTTATTGATCAGAATGTAGGCAGATCAGATAGCCATGGTAGGACTCATGGGTGAAGAGCCATAGTGACCATGGTATGGAGTTGGTTTATGTATCTCCAGTGTGGAATCTAGTTTGTATGGTAGACCTTGACTGTGGCATTTTATGTTTGAGAGAACTTGTGTAACAAGTATATAGCGTAAGTGCATTCAGTAAACGTAGAACAGTACAATAACGCCCAAGATAACATACGGAACTCGTGTTTATGTAGTGCTTATAGGTCACGAAGTGTTTGAAAGCAGTATGTACTGGGCTGATAAAAATGTAATGGGTCGATGTATCAAATACTACAGAAATAATAACAGCATTCGAAGAATCTGCAACTTTTGTGAGATGAGTAAGATCTAGACAAGTAGAACCAAACTTTTAAGAAGCATCTGGATGTTACAGACCATTCAGATGGACCTGCAATTTTGTACTCACTCTTATCTCTATTCATGTCCTTTTTCCTGCTACACTTTTAGCCTGATAGTGTAGTGGAAGAGTTTATAGGGTTTTTACTAAGAGGGGAACATAGAGGAACAAAATAAATTGTCATCAGGCCCAGATCACTTACAGAGTTGAAGAATATAGCCCATAAAATTGTGAATAACCCAATAATATTCTGAATAATCTGCCATCTCTGAGTATTTTTTGTCCATTAACCAATAAACTTTATGTGGGCTTTATTTCACTGTTTTGATACTGGAGATTGGAACTTCCCACTAAGACACATTAATGAAAAATGCATTAGACCTAATTGGGGAGTGTTCAGTACTCTCAGCCCCAAGAGATTAATGAAGATTACCTACTTTGTTTTCTCATGGGTTCTCAGTAGTGTTCCAAAGAAGAAATGCAAGATTTTAAACATTTACTCTTTTCTTTACCTTTTCTTGCATCATGAAACATTTCTTTTCCTACTGTTTTACTTAGTACTTCTTAGCAATTAAAATTATGATAAAAGCAATAAAAGATATGTTTTAGCTGAGCAAATCTACTTAAAAATTCTTAAGAATATTTTGAGTATACTGATGTAGAAATTGTAATTATCTGTAAAGCAAGTCAGTATCTTTAAATTAATTTTTGCCGGATGCATTTTAAAAATACATCATCTGTTTTATAGGAATTTTAGTGGCTTTGTGCAATATGGAATAGAAATCCTCAATGTTTACCAGTTAATTAATTCATTAAACTCACATATCTCTATTTGAGAATTGTTTACATGCAATTGATAAAACCCCTACATTTATAGGACTGATTTGGGAACAGTCTGTCACATTATTTTGACTTGCCAGATATTAGGTAATTGTTAAAGATGTAGATTATAGTTCAGAATTTAAAATGCATGTTTTATATTAATAACTATTATATTAGATCATACTAGAAGTGCAAGTAATGATGCATCCTGAAAAAAATGAAATATCGAATTCAGTGAAGAATTAATTTTTTAGTTTAATTCACAATTCAGACAGTTTTACTCCAAATATTTGTTTTTCACAATTTTTCTAGAAAAATTGTGAAATTTTTCACAATTCACAGAGAAATTAAAGAATTTAATGTGAAGATTTTGTTGTAATTACTGGGTTTTGATGTTAGATAAATTTCCTTTTATTTCCCCTTACCCAGTCACTCAGGTTTACTTTTAAAAAATGTTAGTTACCAGTCTCTCTACATTGTGAGTCAGCTAGCACAGAACTTAAAGGGATAAGAGCTATCTGTGTTCCTTTGCATAGACATTTATTTTAGTCTTTGTTTATGTTTCGAAATAGTAGGTAATGTTCCTACGTAGGTTATGTTCCTGTTATGTTAAGACTGAAATTTAAATTAAAGTTTATATTTAAAAACAGCTGTGAGAGTTTGGGTTTTTTAGTTAATTTTTAAGGGAAAATGGAATATTTAATTGACTACTCCTGTGGAAAGTGAAAGGTGGAAGATGAATGTGGCTGAAAGAAAACACAAGTTTGAGATGCAGGAAGCTCTCCCTTCCATAAAATGAAGCTAACCTCCATTTGAAGAACTGAAACCCAGATTATACATTGCATTATCCTGTTTGAACCCTTTTGAAACTGTGATGCAATTCCTAGAGCTGCTTTTAAACTATAGTTCTATCCCATGTCAGTAGTCCTTAGAAACTTTTTGTTATAGAGGTTTTATATTTGGTTTGATTTATAGATTAAATTAGTTTTATGTTAGGTGAAGTAAAAGATAACATAGTTTTCTGCTCAGATTGCAGGCATATACAATTCACCATTCAGAAAATCCCCAGATCCAATGGAACTGCTACTACAGAAGTCAAAGCCATTGAGCCACAGACAGCAGCAAGTGAAGAGTCCCTTCACCTATAAGCTGTATGATTGGCCAACTTGTACAAGGCCTCCAACGTTCTCCACATCACAAACTCTGCCACCTATTAGCAGACAGAAACCCCAGGTAACATTTTTCAGTGTCTCTGAGGCAGCATTTGTTTGTATCTTTCATCACAGGTTGTCATTGAACCCATGAGGATTGTTCACTCCAAAAAATGCCTTTTGTGGATTTGTTTTTTATACATTCATCTAGTGATTACATTCAGGTTATAAGGTCTTTGAAACAGATTTGTCCTGAAGGTGGTGTGTAAAATCAGGGAAATACAATTGTTTAGACTTTACTTTTGTTCTTTGGGGAAAAAATGTCATTTCCTGTATTTCAAAGAGAAGAGCCAGTGTAATTGAATATCATTATTATGATTCATTAGAGGTAGAAATCTTAATTTCCAATTTTAATACAGTAAAATCTAGGAGAAATGAAAGGTTATGGGAGAAATCAGCCAGTCTCAATATTTTTTCCTCTTTTTGCAATTATTTTCCATATGAAGGCAGGGATACATCCTCTCTAAATGCCCAGTAAAGGTACTTTTGGGATAAAAGTATCTTGGTTTTCCCTCTATATCGATGAAACTTTCAGTTTTCACAATTTACTGAACCTTTTGCTTACTTTGCATGTACACTTTCAGTGCTGCTTTGATTTTGAAGGACCAGAATGTCTTCAGATCCTGACTTTTTTTACTCTGTCCTCTCTGTCCTATTTTTTTCTGTATTTTGCTTAGAAAGACAATGCTTCTAAATGAGTCATTTCTCAGTAGCTTTCATTGAAGTTGTCATTCAGCTAAAGAAATCAAATAACAATAATGAGTAATAACCAATGTATACCATACTTTTATTTGTATTTTACTCCTCTAAATCAGTATGGTTATTTTGATTGTATTCACAGTCCTTGATAGAGGTAGTGTGAACACAGTCTTAAGTTTGAACTACTGCTGGGTTCAATTTATGCTTATGCATGCCATCTGCCACAATTTACCTGTGGTTTATTGATTGCATCCACATATTTCTTCCATGGGGACAGCTGTGGGTGTACTGGTTAACCCTCACAGAAGAGGCTTTTGTCATCTTTCTGTCACAACTGACTTGTCCATAGCAGGATGAGTCTGTATTGGTGGTGGAACATGAAGGCAAAGGCAATTGGGTTAGAGCAGGAGAAGATGCAGACCTGCCAGAGTACTTCTGCAGAAGTTGAGGTGAGCCACATAGAGATCTACAGTGCTCATAACAATAAGGATCAATTTCAGGGCAATTCTCAAACTTTGCCCTTCCCTCATGTTCTTCCTACCTTGATTGCTTGAGCTTCCTCATTGAACTCACTGACTCACGTTAGAATTGAGACAGAGTGTGAGCCAACAGTTTGCATGACCAGGAAATTTGGATTTGAGATAAATATGACATTATGCTATACCTCCTTGGACCAAAGGGGCCATGATGGTCCTTCAAGTGATGTGCAACTGAATGCCCTGTCTCTCAGGATAGAGGGAAAGGTTTTACCTAGTGGACATGGTATAGGAGGCATGCTTTTAAATAAAGAGGGAACTGAGAGGTTTTTCCATCGTTAAGTTGCTCTTGCAAGACCTCTTTGCTATATACAAAGTATCTTACAAGCTTCTGTTTGGATTGTGAATATTTTACAGACCTTCCTAAGTTCAGATGCACACACAGCAGTTGTGCACAGATAGCCTTTTAGAACGAACCAGAAGAGTTCTGTTTGTTTTCTGCACCTCAAATGGGAATTTACTATATAATACTTTAATCCTTTCAGCACCCTGGGATATACACTGTGGGGTAAATTTTCAAAGCACAGCACGTGGATTTAGCCGCGCGACTCTTATTGATGTTAATGGGAGTCACACGGCTAAATCCCTGCACAACACTTTGACAATTTAGGGTTGTGTGTCTAAGAAAAGGACACTGGTATGAGCTGATGAAACAGCTGGAAATGAAAACCCATCAGAACACTTCATTCTGCAAGTTCTCTGGTGTGACAACAAGGAATTTAATTACTAGATATACTTGTGTCCTAGTTCTCTGCAGTATTATTGTGGCACCAGGCTTCTTTTTTTTTTAATATCTGTCAGGCCCATTTGAGTCACTAGTTACTTCATTGTTCTTTCAGGTATCTAAAATCTGTGTCGCCCATAGGGTTGGATATTTTATTTGAGAATGTCAATTATAGATGTTTAAAATCAGTTGTCTATCAGCTTTCTCTGAGGAAAGAAGGTATTTAGCATTTATAGGTAAGCCTAATGTGTTCAGATAGTGTATTTAAATGAAAAGTTTTAATGGTGGTTAACTTCAGTTAGATCTATCATTTTTATTACTGAGTTAACTAGAATTATGGTTTGATGGAAACACGGATTTAGATGACTAAAATTAGTCATCTCTTCATTAAAAGGCATTGATAATAGAAAGCACATTGCCATTTTAGGGGACTTTTTTGAATGCTGTTAGCTCTCCTGCAGTGTGTGTGTGTGTGGGGGGGGGCAGGGAAAAACTTAAGATTTCACGTAGATCATAATTTTTATCGTGAGTTGCTGATTTTATGGTAAAGTAGTAAGAATGCCCATCTGCTAACCTTTATTTGGCAGACCAATTGGTAACAAGATTTACACTACTCAGTACAATTTCCAATCATACAACATAAAGTTGTGTGAGTTGCTTTCAGGGTGGAAAATCTTTGTTGAATCCTTCCTTTCTGAGCCTGACCTCCCAAGAAGATTTCCCTTTTGAATCAGGATGCCTTAAAATGCTTGCTGGCATTGCCAATCTGAAAAGATTTGTAATCACCATTCTACCACAGATTAAATTTAATCTTGTAAAATGGACATTGGCTTCCCTGCCCATCACAGGGGGTAGAAACTAGATGATCTTTAAGGTCCCTTCCAACCCAAATGATTCTGTGTTTCTATGCTATGATGTAGTTAAATGGATTTTAGAGGTCTTGTCATACTAGATATATTACTTTGGTGCCTATTGCTAAATAAGTTTCCTCAGACATGATTCAGCGGAGTGAAAAATTGGCAGGGAATGTTTAGAATTATCTTAGTATTCTAAAATATAAACCCCATTTTCATTAATGGTGACACAGCCTTGTTTGAGGGACTTTCGCGTGGTTACAATCATTCCTCCCTCCTTGCATTAGGGAGGTCTCTGTACATTTCATTTGAACTTGGATTGAGAAAGCATTAGAAGTTCTCAGAAATTAAAATCCTTGCTTGGATATCTGATTTGTCCCTTACCCCGGTGGAATATGAGGCCATATTTTACAATGAAGAAAAAATACAATATTCTGAAAGACTC
Source organism: Heliornis fulica (assembly GCA_013399135.1). Taxonomy (NCBI): domain Eukaryota; kingdom Metazoa; phylum Chordata; class Aves; order Gruiformes; family Heliornithidae; genus Heliornis; species Heliornis fulica. The sequence goes on from VXBZ01007160.1 coordinate 310,037, forward strand.
TTTTCTAAAAGCAAACATATTTATCGTGATATTGACAGTAGTACAATTCTTTCTTCTTTGCCCTATATATCTACTTCATGCAAACATCTTACAATACAAAGTATTCATTTATTTATTATAAATTTAAAACTTTTTTCATAATTTGATCATCAGGTTATATAATAACTAGAACATTGTTTACTAGCTTTAATGTTCTGTTCCATTATTGATTATTGTCTCACTCAAAATAGAATTTCTATTCTGTTTTGCAAGACATATTATGGTCATATTAGATGAAAATATTTTTTTTATGCCAACTTAGAAAGTAGAAGCGAGAAAATATGTGCAGGATGTGTAAATACCATGCTCACATGCTTACTAGGACCTTTAAAAAGATCTCAAAATCATGGTGCTGTGCCTTTAAAAAGTAAAGTTCCAATAAAATCCATTAACTACTTTCAAATATAGCAATCCTCCTGTCCAGCTGTGAAAAGTACTAGATGATACTTATTTGCCATTTGTGTTATTTACGGTCCATGACTTTTATGGTAACTGGTTCCTATTATTGGTTTCTATTAATGTAAAACATAAGTGAACATAAATGAGGCGTGAATCATTTCTTTTTATTAGCCCCACAGTCTTCACTCAGTGCTTGCAGTAACTCCAGCTGTGACTTGTTAGTGATAACCTATTTAAAGAAGGATATCTTTAAGAATAAAGGCTGTGATTAGGATTCTTTGTCTGTTCATAGTTTCAGAAGGTTTCACTAGTTCATTGCAGGATCAACAATGAAGGAAATAAAATAAAAATTAATTAGCAACACTTCTAAACCCAGAATTGCTACTAAAGTGTCCTGAGCATAATATGGCACTAATCATCCTCCAGGTAAGTTCTTACTGGTTAGTACTAAGAGGAAGACATAGGATATGTCATTTGACAGCTCATGAAAGGACTTCCTGCTGCCATTTCTCTGTGATATAGTGGTAGATGTTGATATGATCAGTTATTAAACAATAAACTCTTAGGGAAAAAAAAAGTGTGTATATATATAGTGAGTTGTGAAAGAATTCTGAGCTTTCAGGTTTTTTTAAGAATAATGAAATTAATATGGAATTTGACTTTTCAAAAATACCTGTGTTATTGAAGTCATTACTTTGAATTGTTATTGTTAAGTCTTGCATTAAGTTCCTTTCCAGGTAACTTTACAGTTAAATTCAAAAGACAATGTTCTTTAGGTAAAAAATTATTTATGCTATGAAAAAGAATAGACTTAAGCTTTTTAAGTAGAAAATAGATGCAGTTAATACTTGTGTATCAGGCTTCGTTTCACCAATATTTCTTTCTAAGGAAAAAATTAGTTTTCCTAATCTTTTCTGACAATCTATTGTTCTAAATAATAAATATTTATCAGTAGTTAAATAAATGTGGAGTACACATTTCTCATTCTCTTTTTGGAGCTTTAGAGTACCTTATGAACCTTGGTGCTATCTGCAACTCCCTATCAAAATGAACTGCTTTAATTATTTTGGAAGAAAAGTCTTTCTATGCTTCCTAGTCATTTGGTATCCTCTTTCATCAGCCCAGTGTCATGAATAAAAGAAGGAAAACAAGAACCTTGACCCCACAATAAGACCCTCACGTTACACTGTACCTTTCAGGGGCCTTTCCGCAATACTGCTGAAGTATTGCGGCAGCGCTTCAAGCCTTTGGAACCAACCTTGCGAGCAGCAGCATCAATCAATTCACCACTAGAGAAGGCCAGAGAGGAAATGAAAAGGGAAGAATGGAGAAACTGTATACATGACAATGAGTAAGTTGTTTTTACTTATATTGTTATAAGAATGTTTTCTTTATTCCGTTGCTTTCAGAAACCTTTCATGCCTGACAAAATGAAATGTCAAACCTGACAACTTACCAGCACACATTCTATGTATGTACTTCTAAATTCTGTGTCCTCAGATTATAAACTGTTCAGGGCAGAGACCCTATCTTGTAATTGTGTAATTGTGTGACAAGTGCCATGTATATCTATGAATCTAAAGAAGAATTTGTAATAATAATATTATCTGACGCAACAGATAGATTTAATGGAAATAAGGAAACAAATGCAAATACTGTTTTGCCACATGCACCCTGACAAGGAAAAAATAGTTTCAGTCTTCATATTGAGGGAGCTTACAGACTGGGAGGAAAAAATGGTGTTGCATGCCAATGACACTTACTTTCTCTCCTGGTAGAGTACCAAAGATCACTTAGAAGGGAAGGTACCGTACATTGTGCATGTTAAAACATGATGCAAAAACTGTCATCGCCAACTGTAGAGTCATCGCCCCTCAGTGTGTTTAAGGAAAGGTTGGATGAGGTACTTAGGTACATGGCTTAGTAAGTAATATAGGTGTTAGGGCAATGTTTGGACTGGATGACTTGGATGTCTTTTCCAACCTTAATGATCCTATGATTCTATGATTTTATGCAGTTTGGCTTCCTAAGCCATAGCATCTGTAATAGTGTCAGACAGATCTGTTCTTTTCCATCCCAAAAGGTTTAAGGCTATTGCCAAAACATTTCTAATTCTTATCATATCACAATGGAACTTATCCAATCATAATAAAAGCCTATTAAGTCACATGCTCTGGCTTTGTAGTTAGCTAAGAAAAAAAATTAATATTTTTTTTTGTCAGCTTCTCCCTTGAATTTTCTGCTCCTAGCAATTCTTTCATACTTTAATACAGGACAGAAAGGAATCACTTTTCCTCAGGAGGAACCTATGATCCAGTGATTCACTGGAACACAATGCTTTGCTATATTTGATCAGTTTCAAGATTTTCTATCTGCTCCAAGTTGCCATGTGTCAGCTTCAGGACTGGGACTTAAGAATTCCAGAACCAACTGCATTTTCATGGTTTGGCTTTTATATTTTTATTGTTGGATTGCTTTCCTCACTTCTTCCCTGCTGCAATATTCACAGTGACTTTAAATGGAAAATCTATTTCAAAATGATTTTGAAAGATAAAAAGTCTCTTTGTTCACCTACTTTTACACTTCTAAGCAATGTTATTTTTATATTTGGTGCCAAATAGGAAAATCAGTACTTTTTATTATTTTCATACCAAAAACATAACTAAAATAAGCTACAAGTAAAAAGGTACTTAATTTTTTTATTCCTCTCTGTATTCTTTCATTTATTGGAGTGAGAAGGAAACAGCTTAGTTTTCACATCTCAGCTGAAATCTGGGCCTTCTTCTTTTAAGTTTTTATTTTTAGCTTCTGCCCGAGAAATTAAAATAAACTCCACAACAAATCACTAATAACCAATGTTGTACCTTTTCTTGAAAGTGTTCTTTTCACTGAATAACTTTTAATTGATGTATTCCAAGTGCAGATGAATGATATCCTGTGTTTACTGCATGATTATATTGCTCAGTCTTTATATGATTAGTTTACCCTGGCCATCACTGTGTCAACAGTTTAAGAAGTTCAGATCTTGTAGTAATAAATATTTCACTGACTCTCTTTAGTGAGTTAGTGGTAAAGCTTTGGACTTGAACAGTTTAAATCTGGGAGTGACCGTCTTTGACAGATCTTAATTAATCAGGGATCTTTATTTACCTTAATGGTAATGAAGCATTTAGCACCACCCTTAATGCACAGAAGCAGTATCCTAACGCTGATGATTCTTGGGTTCATGCACAGTGTATTATACATTTTCAGGCTGTGTTCATTCTGTTTGTGCTTCATATTCAACCAACCATGCAAAGGTCACATCTGTAACCTTGAAAAGGTGATGACAGAGTTGCAGGTCATCATCAGGACTATAACGCTCACCGGTAATGCTGCAGGTGCTATGTGGGATGCCACTCTCCAGGGAGGAGTCAGCAAAGGGTTACTCAGATTCCTTGCTAGTTTTTTTTCTCAGCAGTGTCTATTATCAATTGACAAATTTCTGTCTCTTTCTACATAATTGTGTACTTTGGGACTGTATTTCTTCATGGTAGTGCTTCCTATGCTGATTTTTCTCCTGTTTTAGAAAATAAGGAGAGAGTGAACAGCTGAAGTGTGTGGCAATTGTTAAGACAGCTTGTGTTTGCATAAAGTGGCAACTGAATCCTTGGTCTGTGTGTTTCCAGAGTGAGCATTGTGTGATACCTCTTAAGACACAAAAATTGTCGGTGTATACCTGCAACGTCAGAGAACATTCAGAATTCCCACTCCCCTCTGATAATCAGTGTTCTTTAAAGTGGCAATATGTTTTTGCTAAGTGTTTCAAGCTCTGAGAAAGTTTTTTTCTTCTGATAAAATGCAGAAATAATTGAAAAAGCCGTGGGAGAGGTTGAGGCAGGCAGAGCAGTACAAATGAAACCAAGAGATTGCTTATTTAAAACAACTGCTAGAATTTTTGTAATGAAGGAGCAACTGGGTAATCTAGCCAATAAGAGTGATTCCTTTCTCTTATGTAATTGAAGCTGTTACTGCCTTATTGTGTTATTTATCATACAAATGAAGTGATTTCCCCCTCCGCTTGAAGAGGAATGACAATTGGACTCCTTCGGGATGCCCACTTAAAAAAATAGTGCCTAGTTTGAGACACCAACTGCTGGATCCAGCAGATTTAGGTCACTAAGCATAGAAAGTTCTTTACTCGGTTGCATGCAGTTGCATACTGACCGAATTTTCCACAGAACAAAAAAAATTAATTATTTTCAACAACTTCATTGAAATCTGTCTTGCATAATATGCCTTGTGCTTCCAAGTATATATACTATTAAGCATCTACAAAATCAACCCACATCAGAATATGTTGCAATGTGGTGATATAAGACTGAAGTTTCCTGATTTATTGTAGTCTTGTGTGTAGTCTGGCGTGACATCAGGTGAGGCATCTCAGCTGCTGGCTATGTCGCGGCTCAGTGCTGGAGATGGCCAAGACAGTCCTGGTCACACTGGTTCGCTTGTGTGCAGCAGAGTGCAACATTTGCACACCCTCCTCCTGCCTGCTCTGTGAATGCTGCAGCACTGAGCTCCTTGTGGGCTTATTCTCAGCAAGGTAATACTTTCCCTTAGAACCAACTTAGGTGCTTCTGTGCTGCACTGTGCCGTACATGAGAGGAAAGTTAATGACCTAAATAAGCTCTTGGACAGCCTCATTGTTATGAGCTGCCTGGTTTTTGTGTCAATGACATTAAAAAAGCAAGTCACTTTGGTAAGATTTAAGAATTTAAAGCATCTTTTAATTTCTACATTTGTATGACCTTTTACTGTATTTCTGAGTTAGCTGCAGTGAAAATAGCTACTACATGGCAACAAATATAACACATCTGAACTTTTTTCAAATTATACTTAGTTTTTCATATGCTTTGCAACTTCAGTAATTTGCATATTTTCCGGACTGTTATTGTATTATGATAAACAGGGATTATCATATATTTTCAGATAATGTTTTCTTAACAATTCAACTTCTATTTGTAACTCTTCCATTTATTTTAATTACTAGCACAGTGTGCAACATTTATTAATCAGCAGAGTCTTTTAAAGTTAAAATACTAAATTAGCTAACCCCATTAACACAGAATACTCCAAACAAGCAGTAATAGGAGAGGTAGTTACTGTGCAAATCGTATTATACATGCGGGTGCTCTAGGGCACAGTTAAGCATGATTACCCTCTTTTGATCCAGTATTCCTCTGCTTCTTCCAGCTAATTTCCACTGGAAATTTACAAAGTAGTGCCTTCATTTTTCCATCTTAATTTTTCTAATGAAGTTCTGGTACTTTATAACACTGGGGATGCAGATAATAAGTCTGTGTATAATTAAGAAGTTCCAGAATTTGCTGCAGAGGAGATCGATTTTACTTCCTACAAGAACTAGACTATGATTTTCTTTGCCTCTTTACATTATCGCAGCCAGGGGTTAAACAAAAACAGCTGGAGGATTCTTAGATTTACTGATGTTAGGATAAAAGCAATTGCTAATTCATTGAAAAACTATGAATTTAGTATATTGCTATAGACAATATTTGTAATACTGCCCACAAATTAAGTTTTGTATGACAAAAATACTGCACTAAAGGTGATCTGACTAGATATGTAAAGGAATATATTCTACCTTTTAAAAATTATTCTTTTAAAATAACACTTTTATCTTAATAAGCACTTATTATGAGTTAAATAATGCCTGCCCTGCTGCAGTTGTTTTGCTATGGAAAACCATTGTGCTTCTTCCTTTGTTCTCCAACTGAAAAAAAGACATTGTTGGATTGATAAAGAAATCACTTCAGGTATAACCAAAATTTGAAAGATGAAATATAATTGATTTCATGTTTTGTTTAAAGGGAAAAAACAAAAGGATAAAAGATAAACAGATTCCCAATAGAGAAGCATGGTTTGTTTGGAGCTAATTGCTCACTGTTTCCTTCAAAGTGAGATAAAATTGGTTTATTTGCATTAGATCAAGACGATGGTGAATTGCTATTGCATAGAACCACTTTAGATAAAATTTAGCAACAATAACACACACCTAGATTTAAGATTTTGGAAGTATTTCTGCTACTAAATTACAAAAGCGTGCAGTACATATAAATATTATGAAAGCAGAATAATATTTCTAGGTCTCTGGTTTTAATGTTTCCTAACGGGCCTTGGCAGGGCAGCATGTATGGCAATCTGGCAGTAAATATACTGCCAGCTCTTTCTCAGAAGCCTTGGTAAAGTTTGAAGCAGTCCTGCTATCAGGATTACATGCTTGCACTGCTAGATTGCTGGGATTTTGCCTCAGGCAAAAAAACCCCACTATTTTTTTTTCCCTGCCATTTAAATTCTAGAAAAAGTGCATGCCTCTGAAATATGCTGGTAGGTACCATATAGCATGGGAATGCTGCTACGCAGCAGTAAATGATGGACCTGAGAAATCCACCTTCCTGTTTGTGCTACTGCTGTGTCCTCTCACATTGCCAGAGGCACTACAGCCGGGTACCTACTGCTGCTTCTCTGGTCTCAGTCGATCCAATTGGAAAGCCTTCAGCATCTAAAAGGCCTCTTCCATTGTCCTGTTGCAACAGCGAGGGATATTGCAGTGAAAGAGGCAGAAGGGAAGGAAGAAATGGTAGATGAGGAATGTAGGAAGAAAGATCACTAAAGGGTAAAAATGTGGGGAAAAGAAGGATTAGAAAGATGAAATTAATAGTAGCAGGGAGGTGTTGGACAGGATGAGTGGAGAGAAAGCCATTTTTATTTTTGTTGACAACGAATATTGGGGATATCTTTTGAAATTTAAATACAAGCCACTAGCAGCTGTCAGGTTCAGGATTGGCTACTAAGGCTCCTAGGTCTTTTTACGCTTATTAGGTTCAATATAGTGTGGTCCTGGCAACAGTGCAGCTGGCCGTCATTACCAGCGACACTGCCAGCTCCAGTCCTGGTCCTCCCTCAGGTTGTGTATGTGTAATACTGCTATTTGTAGAACCTGAGACAGTTTCCCATTTCTGGTTACAGCTCTTTCCTCTCCCTTGAATGTATTCTGTGGCATATCTTTCATTCAAGTTTTTGCCATGGGTGAAACTAAATACTTTTTCATTTTTAAATTAATATCTTTAGGGAAAGTTCATCTCCCATTAAATCATCAACTTTCTGAATTTACACTTAAATCACAAGTGTGAAACAAAGACCTAAGAGTCCTGTGAGCAAGGTCTTTGAGGGGGAAAAAAACCCAACTATTGAGATCTAAACTTGTGCATTGATAATGGCATCACACCATTGTCTGCATTTAATTTTCTCCTCCTTCCATCACTCTTCTGTCACATTCAGAGCACAGACTGTCATTAATTTAGGGAAAAGCTGTGTCAGGTGTATATACATATAGAGCTACAGAACACAAACCATTACTGAAGTGTTTTGCAGTGCTATTGCTTTTTACTATTATTGGTTGTGGGGGTATAATGACTTTTGTATGACTCCCATTAATTTAGTTACTCTACTTAACACAAAAAATTGTTTTAATGTTCTTTTTAATTTCTTCTTTGCATAGACTAATGAAAATTGTCACTTACTTTAAACGGACATTTAATTTGCAAGCATATGATCCTTTCTTGTAGTTCGATCATTATCGTTGTAAGGATCTTCCCACCCGGCTCTGCAACCAAACTAGAAACAGAAGAAATAAAGAGAAAGCTTCTACTTTAGACTTCTTTATACCATTATACCCTATTACATTTTTAATGTTCTTTCATTTAAATTTTAGTATTTTTTGATTGTTCAATGTTCTTCCTCAAAAATTCATAGTCGATTTAATTTTTCTTTTTACTCAACCACAGACATACATTCCAGACTGTGTGGCCCATACTCCAGTAAAAGAATTTAGAGGAGATATCCAGCAGGATGCGGCAGATATATGTATGCTAAACTACATGTAGAACATGCAGTTAGTTGTGTCTTAGTGTTACAATACATGGAGGGGGAGGGATTGCTTGTTTATAATCATGGTACAACACAGGTTACTCTGAGTATTTGCTTGACAAAAAGGCAAAGATTAGCTGATCCACAGTAAAATTGAAACCTCTATGTTGGAAATTTCATAGGGGAAACTATAATAATTTACTCTATCTTCTACTTTCCTCAAGATACTTTTTGCCATTTTCTGTATAAATTTTACAGACAGAGTATTCATAGTGAATTATGAATGCTATAGCTCAACTAAATTCTATGCATATATGGGCAAGTCCCTAAACTGCTAGCCTTGTCTTCTCAGCTATCCAGTCCCCCGAGAAAGCCAATTTTCTTTCATGTCTGAACAAAAGAAAAATGTACTATTAAAATGCAATTCAGAAGTGATAAAAACTGCAAGTGGAGCAGCCGGCTCACAGCACCTTCGATGTATTCTCTGGGACACTGGGGCCACATTAATTTTTGTGTGTGTGTGATGTCCATCCCATGTGCAAATTAGCATTACAAGTACCATAATCTGTCTTATATGAGAGTGTCCTTTCCCATGGGTATACACATGCTACTAAAGCTTTGTATAATTTAAAAGTCTGCTAACTCAGTGTTTTTCTTTCACTAACTTTATGTGACATTTGGTTTTGGTACTCGGTAGAATAAATTGTTGTAGGTGGCAAGATTCTAAAATAGTTACTTTTTAAGAAGTGAAAAGACAGATGTAACTTAAAAAAACACTCAAACAGTTGCTGAAGGATCAGTCAAAATAAATAATTTTCTGAGTATATATCAACTGAGAGACAAAGAAAGGTATTTTAACTTCCATCTTTATTAAAAACTTATTTGACTGTCTAACACTTACAGGGAGTCTTGGTTCTGAAAAGCTTCAATTTGGGAAAAGGTTTTACTTAACTATATTTGTTGTCATGGCAGTTAAGTGATATTTTAAACTTCTGAAGCATATATTTCTAATTTTACTGTAGAATAATTTTTCTTGCCCTTGTGGAATATAGAATGCATGTTTCTTTATCAGAATACTGGTAATGGCAAGTTTAATCCACAATATTTTGCTTTATATTAAAGCATAAATGTTTGCTTTCAAAACTCTCTTTTAAAGTGAAATAGATGGAACTAAAGTGCCTTTGTAGGGTGTCTTGCAGATCCCTTATATATGTCTTTCACCATCCTCCACACAGTTTGCAGGGGCACCTACCCAGAAAACCTGTAGTTGTCCATGAGATTTAGGGAGATCCATCTGAATCTCTCTTCCATGTCTGATGTGGGTTGCTGGAGCTTCACTGTTCAGTGGCACTACGTAATCAGGGAGTCCACCCTAATCAGACTACAACAGATTGCTAATCAGGGCATCATTGTAACTTGAATGTAAACTACACAATTTGGGAATTGAGAAGAAATAATTTCTTTGCCTTATGGTCTAATGGTACGTGAAAGTCATCAGTACTATTTTCTCTAAGTTTCTATTGTGCTAAACGAGTGTATGGTTTATTCAGTTTTGGATAACAGATATCAAAGGATGCATACCTGCTTTAAAGTACAGGGAGAAAATTTGCCTTGGTATATTCTTAGACTGCTGGCACACTCAAAAAGTTTCCATCTTGATGGAATGATCAGGTTGAGGTTATGTGTTGTGAGCCTACGTGACTTGTAAAGATGGATGCAAGTTCTCCGTAAATGTGAGCACTGTTACTTGGCATGGTGCGTGCCTGACACTGATAGCTGCCTGCTAAGGCCTGAGGTGTCAACAGGCAGATCCAAGCAAATTGAACCCTGCTCACTCCCTCTTCACATCACACCAGTCAGCAGTGCAGTCACAGCCAAAGTAATAATCTAATAATGCAAGTGAACCAAGTTATATCTTTGTACAGAGTCTTCATTTTATCCTGTGGAATCTCTGCATCTCTTATCTCCAAATTTAATTTAAAAGCAGCTATAGGAGAAATTACAGTAATCCTCTCAAAATACTGAGGGGGAACAGTAAGAAGGTAGTGGAAAATAGCAGGAGCATGTATCCATGTCACCTCCTGCAGTGTCAGTATCTATGATTTACATCAATCCTGTGCAATTTAAAGTAGACCATAACTGATTTTTAAATATACTTGAATTTCAGATTTCTGCCATTTTCTTCATATCATAAAAATAAGAAGTATGACCCATCAATTCATAGGTCAGGCAAATATGTCCAAGAAACTTATGGAATTAAGCACTTCTGTGAAGTACAGCCTAACAAGTGGATAGCAGACAAGGTAAGTCACCGCAAAAATTAAATAATGTTTTCTTAGATCAGTATTGTACTAGAACAAAGGGAATTTGGGCCTGATCCAGAGATCATGGGATCCAGTAGGAATCTTTCTAGCAAAAATTTCTTACTTAGAGCTGATGTGTTGATATGTCAGGCAGTCTCGACTCTATTTCTGGTATTTCAATTTGAGGGAATTCAACACCTCTCCCATCTACAGGATGAGGATTGAAAAGCCTGATTAAGTACAGGTTTGGTTTTTTAAATTTTGCAGCATTTTGTTCTAACTGTATTGCCTTTTCTGTTGTAAGAGAGATTGCATATTTACTCTTACATAGTAAGATAAACCTTCAGAAAATTATGGCAAAACCTGATAAAAAAACCCCAAAACATACCACAAAATGTTGTACTGCTCACACACTTGTGAAGAGCCATTTTTATTTTAAGATAGTCTAACTGAACTGTCTCCTTTGTCAGAGACATCTCATATATTTCTGGTTTTGTAGTACTACAAGAGGTAATTTTCCTCAGAACACGTTCTTATATGAGTTTGTGTGAAGTTTGCACTACTTCTACTTGTATTAGATATCATAATCACATTAAAATTTTCCAGTACAAGAAGAATAATGAATTTGGTTGAGAGTGCAGCACAGAGCCACAAAGGTAGCTAAGGGATTGGAGTGGCTTTTGTATGAACCTGAGAGTGCTGGAACTCTTCAGCTAGAACAGAAGGCATTGCACAGGATGCCCAAAGAGGTTGTAGAGTCTCTATCCTTGGAGGTACTCAAAACCCAACTGGACACACTCCTGGGCAACTTGCTCTAGATGAGAAGAGGAGTTGGATTAGATGATCTCAAGAGGTCTCTTCAATCTAAACAGTTCTGGGATTTTGTAAGCCATGATTACTTATTTCCCTGAAACTAACTTAAGTTCCAAGGAGTCTTAGTTTAACAAGTAATTTATTTTTTTTTTTAAAGAATTGTTTCTCAAAACTTTAAGCTTAAAAAATGATCTCAGGGTAGAATTTTAGTGTTCTAACATATATTAGTTAAATCTCTTTGCACATAAAGGCGCAAAGATCAACATTCACACAGAAAGATCTGTATCTCAAAAGCAAGTATGGTGAAGGATATGACTGGCTGAAGTCCCACAGCATAAGTATTATATATAAAATGATGTAAAGATCTCATTGGTAGTACTCATCTTATCTAGAAAAGAGTCTTCCTTTTCCAGTCCTTAGCAGTTCTTGATCAGACTCAGATGATGATATGAAACAATGTAAAGATATTTATATTCTATAACATATAGCACATCATATATAAATTATGGTCTTAGCTGAAAAAACTAAAATCACTTTACTTGTGATCTTGAATGGATTTCAACCTAAATCTCTGGAGGTGAGTAGCTGTATACATTAACCCAACATGACATACAGCCTTCCAACCCCAATTCTAAATCAATATGAAGCTTCAATTAGGAGCCGCTTACCCAAACAGAGAGATAAGAGGAGAAAAGAGCTATTTATGACCTACCTGCTTTTTTAATTATCAGAAAAGAACCCAAACCAAAAACCTCCACCTCCTCACCATATTTTAATGGAAGAGGTTCGCTAAGTAGGTGTGAGGTCCTATTTTCGCAGCTGTTAAATTTGAAAGAACTCTTTGTCCCTTATTTCTAAACTGTATTCAAACTTTGTGCTATGAACAAAATTTTACTGTTCTAATGAATCACCAAGATGAAGGGCATGTATCAAAATACAATCAGATTTTTGCTTAAGACTTTACCGAACACAACTTTCCTTTGAGTTTCCCATGAGGTGATATTTTTGTGGATGCAATGATGTATATTCAGCTTCTGAAAGTATTATACTAGAGAATTTACTCTTATCATTGATGGGAAGAAAAACCACTGCCACAGTTCAGTGGTCAGTGCATCAGTGACCCCTCTGAGCTGCTGAGAGATTATTTGACATTAGCTCATATTAGCTACTTTTAAAAACAACCTATATATTTAAAAGTTTCCCTGTGTGTGTTCATAAGCATGTCCTCATTGGATTTTCCTGTGTTTTTTGTGTGTTTATAAGTATGCATTTTAATTCAAGTCACAAAAATATTAGTATGTAAATGATATAATTACTTTAGAAACAAACTGAACAACAATGAAAAATATTGCCTTGTTATATTTCTTCTGTAAAATAAAAGGTTATTAGCATAGAGTTCCTCTAAACATAATAATTACCACATCTATGTGAGGAAAAGTTAATAGGTCTTTTTTTCATCGAGGTATGGTCTGGAAAAATTTGTCTTATTCTTATTACATTTAAAAGAAGTTTCTGAATTAAGAGGAAAACTGTTGTATTCTAACTCTTCATTAAAAATAACCAAGAAATGGAAATACTGTACCTCCAGTAAAAAGGAATCTAATTAGTTTACCCTGTTGTAAACCACTATAAAAGTAAAAATACTTGCATATTTTAAATATCATGTATCTAAATACCTTGATGTGCATTTGATAGAGTTTATGTGAGAAGTATCAATATACAAAATTTACCAGTCTCTGTGAATCTAATCCAATCTAATCTACAGCAATAGGTTCCAATGTAGCTGGACAGCCAAGGGATCAAGTACACGAACTACAATCTTTCAGTTGTCAAAACACTCACATATGTTCGGGTTGACTCAGGCAGAAATGATAGCTTACAGCCTTTAATCGGTATTGGAATTAGTTTGCATATGCATTTTAGAAAACTGACTTTAATGATAGCATTTAATGTTTTCTTATTTGCAAAATTCAGGAACTGACATTTTAAGATGTTCCTTCCTGATAGATTCTTTCCTCTGATGCCTTATTATAGGTGAATTACAGTACAACTGCATAACTGTTTCATTATTTGCACAGGCATTTTGGCCCTAAACAGAATTTTATTATCTACAAAGCATAAAAATACCCAGTACTGCAAAGAATTAATTTAGAGAACCTAAGCATATTGCACAGAACATAAAGTTGACCTTTACCGTCTACAGCTCTTGGAATGGAGTGGGATGTGGAACACATCATAGATTTAATGTGGCACAACGCTGTCTGCAGAAACTTGGGTGGGACTGTGACTGCTTGCCCATTGCACCCGATGATTGAATCTGCTGTCACCAGCATCCTGATAATAATGAACATTCAGCTTAACGACCGTGATTATGATTATCATAATTGATGTGCAAGTGCAGTGTGTGGGGATCATTACAGCTGAACTGTACAGCAGAGAAACATGCCTTAGTTATGGATAATTTTACTTTTATGCATTGATTGGGATAAAATATGCCTTTCAAGTTCAACAGGCCAGCTTAATATAATTTTAGGAAGACTTCTACATGTATGAATTGATGATTATGAGCTTCCTGAAAAACAGTCATTCTAGCTGTTTGTTTTGAATTGTTTAATTCCATTAATAACTGGAAATAATTAAATAATTAGATGCTGTTGAGTGGAAATTGCTTATAGAATACTGCCAGCATTAATCAAATATCAAGTTCCTATATTTCTGATTGTCACGGCCTTGCCTAGACTAGGGAAAACAGCCCTTGTAGATCACCATCAGCACAATTCTATTTGTTGTGGTGCAGTAGAAATTGAGCAGTAGTCAACACTAAGGACATTTTCACACTATACAGTGCAGCCATGAGAGCAAGCAATAGTTGTCCCTTATCGAAATTATCTCTTTTCCATCTTTGCCACCAGAGGTGAAGAGTTACAGACCCAAATTCAGACAGTGTAGATAAAAGCACGATCAACATCCTCAGCTGATTTTCTTGGACAGTGACTACCTTCCACTGATATTATGTGAAGTAGCAAAATTATTTAATTAAATCTGTCCATATATAACAGTTAAACACCTGAGATAACACATAGTGGAAACATTTCTTGATCTTTGGCTTCCCTTATACCATAATGAAGATTACAAGGATCATACCTCTTTCTCAACTGTATAATTTCTCTCGGATAATTTCACTAAGTTTGGGCTTTCTATGATGAAAAAGAGATGCACTCTGTGTGTCCAAGCAATTCACCCTATTTTATATATTCTGCTGCCTCAGTTCATAGCCTCAGTGGCTTTCATTGTTGCTCTCATTATGTCCCAAGTGGAATCACATTATCAGTAGGGTCCTAATTTCCAGACATGTGGTAGGAGGTCCGTAAGGACAACCTAATATGGCCTGAAAATGTCAGCGCCTTAGAGTGTGAATCTTCAATTTGGCCATGGGCAACCAATTTTCTTCCACATTCTTCTGTGACCACTGTGTCCTCTGGTTCCACAGCAAATTGGTCATTGTATAGTATTCCTGAAAAAGAAAAAAAAAAAAAGGCAGAGAGGAAGGAAGTGATTTCTTCTGTTTGAAAATTAGTTTCATCCCTTGTAGGACCAACAATCAAGTTTCTAGTGGATGATGTCATTATGTGGCACAATTGTTTGATACATTATTCATACATTTCCATCCCTGACAATACTGAAATTTAAATTTCACCTTAACTCCATCTTTCCTAGCCTTGCAGTGGGTAGGTATAATGTAAGTATGAGGCTTTAAACTTTTTCTCTCTCAGATTGTAACTACATGACAATTTTATGTGGGAAAAATATATCACAAGAATATTTTTTTAAAAAGTGTGATATCAACTGATTAATGTGCATCCATACTATCAGCCTCATTACATGTTTTAGAACTTTTAAGGCCATATTTACTTGTATGCTTTGTGACAGAAGTTACTAATATACAATGAGAAGAGCTAGCACATATTTAGAATATCAGATTCTCAGTTCCTCAATCCAATTGCAATGTGTTTTCCTAGGCAATGCAGAGTTGACATAATGTGGCAGCCAGAAGTGACTCTATTGCAGGGGAATTATTAGATCATCTGTAAGAGTTTGCTTGTTATACTACCGGTTTCCTCATGAGCCATGTCAGGGATAATAAGGGATGTTGCCAAAGTGTGTTGCACTCCAGCAATCCCTGGCCAATGACATGGCTCCTGTATGATTATTGCTGCTGGCATGGCTTGATTCATCTATTCAGAGGGTCTAAAAAGACCCTTAGTTTGAGTTATCAACTCTCAGTTTCCAAGATAAAGTTGTTTTCTGTCTTTTTTCTTCCTATCCTGAGAACTGCACAAAACTAAATCATTTAAACCCAAGAATCTGGTCCTGCAATGATACAACCAGTTCTATTCATGAAAAGAATACTCTATAGCACACATTTTCTGCTCTGAAACATTGTGAGTCAGAATGCTATTGGTATCTTCATGGCAAAAGCCATCTTGAGTAATTCCCTGCCTCCACATAGGGTGATTCCCACAGCATCATTACCCTTCAGAGCTGCACGCTCATTGGAACTCAGGTACTTATTAGGTAGGATGAAAAAAGAGCAGTGTTGTCCATTTTTATATCACAGATCAGATTTAATAAGCACTTGGGCTCTGAATCTTAACAAAAAGTGGCTCAAAGTCACTTTTGCAACTTCTACTTCCAAAATTTTTGCTTTTTTAGTAAATGATATGATGTACTATTGAGAAGGAAAAGTATTAAGACATCAGTAGGTTATATCCAACAGTGGGAACACCAGATATTAGCTCTCATTCACAGGACTAGAATGAAAATCTCATTATGACCTCATTATGAAATATCATTGTGAGATGCATCCGTTTGGTCTTCCAGGAAAGCAAATGACAATTTCAACTTTTGACTGTTGACATAATGATCTTTCCGGATTCTTTACTGAACGACTGTGTCACATTTACAGAAACACATTTTGTTGTGAAGATCACTTTCAGAGCTCCCACTGGAAAAGTTCTTGAGCTGTAGATTGTCTCCTTCAAGTAAATCCTTAAGGTCACCACTGCTGGGCTGCTTTTGAAAAATGCTAGTCTTGATGTATGTAATGCCAATAATTATTAACTATCAGTGATCTTTAGAATTACTTAGGTGTAGAAGGAAGGTAAACACTGTGAAGCAGATTAAAACATACAAAATGTATCCCTGGCTACTCTTTAACTAAATGCAGAAAAGAATCTGTGGATAACTGAAAGGCTGAAAACAAAGGCTGGATAAAACCTTCTAGTGAAGGTTACTGATGAGTTACAGGATCTGATTTTGAAGGAACACTATAAAGTAGTGACTGAGTCAAACCGTTCAGTTATTTGCATTAAAAAAATACTGTCACCACTCTTCTAATCAAGACCATTCTAGTGTTTTTTTGTAAGGGGTTGTCAGCAACTAGTTGAATATTTTATAAAACCTGATTTTCAGTTCTGTAATTTCTCAGCGGGAAAATGCAGTCCCTTGATGATGATCCAAGGCTTTGAAGAATAAATTGATTCTAAAGAGAAAATTAGATGGTACTTATTATACTGTCTAACTAGCAATCCTGTGTCATTTGTCTGTTGGATGATAAATGTCTTGCTTTTCCTACCTTCCTCATTTAATAACGTAACTTGTATGTTAGTGGCGTAAAAGAAAATCTTGCTTTTTAGTAGGAGCTAACTTGAACCAATATTTCTTTGAGGAAGATACATGTACGTTTTAACTTTCTAAGTAATTCCCATTGTACACATTGCTTAAACATTTTAAAACTGTTGTTTAATCAGAACGCCTTTAGAAATATAATATCTTGACCAATGTGTTCAGTACATGCTTAAAATGCATTATAGTAATTTGTGGCGGAGCTTTTAATGAAAAAAAAAGAAGAAATTGATCTGGAAATAGTGGAGTTTGAAGTTGCACTTAATTTATTTAATTTATATTGATTTTAGGTGTTCACTATTTGGATATTATTTTGTTTGTTGGAATTGAAAGCCCTTACACTAAACTGGAAAGTACTTGGCCTTGCCTTTTAGAGACAGTTTTAGATGGGCAGTTCAGCATTCTAGGAAATAAGTAGATTTGTTTCTATATCTGCCAAATATCACAGAATCACAGCATTGTAAGGCTTGGAAGGGACCTTGAGAGATCGTCAAGTCCAACTCCCCTGCCAAAGCAGGTTCCCTAGAGCACGTTGCACAGGTAGGTGTCCAGACGGGTCTTGAATATCTCCAGAGAAGGAGACTCCACAACCCCCCTGTGCAGCCTGTATAATGTATTGCAACTAAATTCAATTTGCTGCAATATTGAATTTAAAAGGCTATATTTTGAAGTCACTTAAAGTCCTTTGCGAAATATATCTGCAAAGGCAAAATACATTTTTTTTTTAGTAATACTCATCTAGATCTGGTTTGTGCTGGTTTAATAGTTAAAATGAAAGTAACAGGAAGATTCTCACAATGTGAGAATGTGTTTATAATTTTCACAGAAAAAAGTAGACATTGTGTTTTTTTAATCTCATTTTAGATGTATGTTGCTGATGAGTTTATAAATTGAAGTCAACAATCAGGAGCACACATTCTGATATTTTCTTGCAACAGATACACTTAGGTCTACAGAGTGTTGCCTGAGTGACATATTTCGTTACACTGACCGGTTTGAGTTGAGTAGTTGTGTAATTTGTTATGTGTCGTGGTTTCAGCCCAGCTGAGAACTGAACATCAGGCAGCTGCTCTCTCTAAAATGGGGGCGTGGGGGAAGGATAGAAAAGAAAACAACAAAGACAAACCTCATGGGTTGGGACAAGGATAGTTTACTGGGACAGTAGAGAGAGATAATGATGATAGGACTTTATATAAAATATATGAAAATGGTTATACAGAGTGTAACTCCTCACTAAACTGCACACCCCAGGCCTTACAGCTCAGAGCAGTCCCAGAAAAAGATCACACCCAAAACTGCACGTCCTAGAGCCATACCCTTTTTCCCACACCGACCACCCTTTATACTGAGCATGATGTAATTGTCATGGAATACTCTCTTTGGCCAGTTTGGGTCACCTGTCCTGGCTGTGCCCACTCCCAGCTTCCTGGGTGCCCCGCGCCTTCTTGTTACGAAGAACTGAGAAGTCCTTGTTGGGGTGTTATCAGCGCTGCTCTTATCTTAACTCCCAAATATGGCATTCCATCAGCTGAAAGAACAAACATTAACTCTATCCTAGCTGGAACCAGGACATTCTGTTATAAATACCTCTAGCTATTCTGGATGGAATCTAAGAGGCTAGGCCAGGTATATGGCCAAAGTCTGCAAGTTTTTGTTGTTTTGATGATCTCTCCAGAGAGCAAGAGTACATTATTCTCAGAGTAGTAGGACTTCAGAGCAGTAAGTGGATTTTAGTGATCTACATTCCTTGAATAGGAAAAATCTCAGTGAAAGATGGTTTTGTGCATATTTGTTGAAGTGAACAAGAGATTGTAAGTAATACAGACTGCTTGTTGTCTTTATGATTTTCCATAAGTAGCTACTGCTCCTTTCTTCAAAATTTATATCCTGAATGAACTCTGAGCTCATTGGCTCCATTTTAAATGATAATATGAGATTCAGTTTGGAATACACTTCAGAGTTAGTTCATTTAATGCAATGAACTGCTGGTTTCCACATTCCCTTTATAAACTTAGGTTAAAAAGATATTCCACCTTGATAGAGTTAAGGATCTGTATTCTTTCTTATCTTAAAGTTTTTGTTGATTTCAGCATAAAATAGGTAGAGAAGCATAAAGGTGTATACACATAGGAGTCATTTATGAGTATTACCATGCGTAAATATTCTAAAATGAGGGTTAGGGAATTATTGAGGAATAATGTTTGTGCTTCAAATTCAGACTTCACTTCCATTAAAAAAATTTTGCAACCTTTGATGAGTTAATATACAGTGGTAATAAACACCTAAAGAAATGGGGATAAGACTGTGATGCATACAGTATCCATTCCACAACTGTATTGTATTAGTCTTCCATAATGAGACTATATGAGTAGGAATTTACATTTTGACTGTGATAATAGGAACTAATAATATTCCCAGCCAGTAGCTTTGAGATGTGTTAAGATCTCTCACCTGTAATTGCATGAAGGAATCACAGAAAATGTGGTAAGCACTTACCATTAGCAACTGAATACATCACTCTTTTAAAATATAACTTGTTGGGTGTGAGAGTCTCAAATTTTAGGAAAAAAATTTAAAAGAAAGAGAAACAGTGAAAACATTGTGTATTAAGAGACTTTGTACACTAATGCAAAGATGCTTGATTGAGCAGTGTAGTGTCAACCATGTCTTTCTTCTAATGCTAAAAGTAATGCACATAGACAGAGTGACAATCAGAGTACAGCCTCCCATCAGCTGTAATTAATCTTTTAGTTAACAGAGACTAGAAAAGCTTCTCATCATCCTCTTCTGAAGTCTGAGGCACCCTGTTTTTTGATGTTTGCATTCTGAATAAAATTGTCCCCACCAGTTCTAACAAATTGAAACACCAGGCTAATTATGGCAGCTAATGAAGTGTGTGGAATGGTCACAGCTTGTCGTGAAACTGTTCCTTCAGCTCAGATTAGAGTTTCATCAATCACTTTTTTAAACTGATCCAGAATTGCTTCTGCCCAGTGCTTGGCATTTTTAATGCTGTTTCTGTAATTGGTTTTTTCCCCAAAGCCTAGGCTATTTTTTGAAATATTACATTCTCAGGACAGGACTTACAAACTCCAGTTTATAAAAAAACATTCCATTATCGCCTCTATCAGCTGATCAAGTGCTAGAAAGCTAATAAAAGAAGCAGAAATATAAAATTTGATATATTGCTTTTAATCCAGCTAAAGGTAGCAATAAAGTATATACACATATATGTATATGAATCATTATTACTGTGGGCTAGATGTATACTGCAATCTCATGAGACATGTTTTGTGGGCTGGATGGTTCAGATCCCACTGAAAGACCTAAATGAATGAGTTGGTCTTAGCTTATTTCCTAGTGGATTGTGGTCCTCCATATATCACTCCAATCTTTGGCATGATTTGTAGTTTTTGAAGATGCCCAAGCCTTTGGCAGGAAAAAGACCAAAATGTGTTGCTATTTAAAGAAATTCCACACTTCAGGTCAAATCCAAAGTCCTCAGAGAAGCATGGGAAACTTTACAGTATAACTTATACTGCAACTACACTGTCAATGAATAAATTAGCATATAAAGCATTGTAAAAGTTCCTAGTTCCTGTTCACTTAAAAGGTGTAATAGCATTCAGCTATACATTGAAAGTTCTGCATAGGCTTTAAAGGTAGAGAAAATCTAAGGCTAAATTCTTTCCTCAACATGGACAACAGAATGTAGAATTTAGTTTGGAAGTTATCCAGCTGAACAAATGAAATAAACTTTTGCTTATGCACTACCACAGAATATGTTTGCACAAGTTGTTACACTTAGTATATATAATGTGTACTCAGAACCGAGACAGCATGATTTTAGTTTTTGAAGTGTTCCACAGCCTGTTTTTTAAACTCGTGCTAATACATGTCATCCATTTCATTTTTCTGAGCACTGCTGAATCTGAAAAAAAGTTTGGCTATAAAAGTCAACTCTTCCTCTCCCTGATGTTTCTTAATCATCATCAGTTTGACAGAACTAGCTTCAGTGCCAAAACAAATCTGTGGCACCTGAGTGAAGAATCAGTGTTGCTGATGCTGTTCCTGAACTCTATCAGAGAACTGGTGGATTTACTCAGGAGAAAAAGTGCCATTGAAAAATGAAGAAAAATGTGACACACAGAGATATGTTATCATATATGAATAAACAGACAGAAAAAGTAGCAATAGGTATTAGCCTAAGAGCTATTGTTCCACTTTTATTGATTAATGAGAGCACTTGTGAACAGTGAGTGGGAGATGAGTAGGTTTTTTAGCCTGCAAAGTAAGCTGCCTGCCAAATGAGACAGGCTTTTTCTTGCTGTATCATTTCAATCTCTTCTGAAGGTAGCTTATATTTACTAAACAGGAAAGCTGTTTTTTGCTTTCATCACTGATAAGGCACTTTGCTGACTCATGTTTAGCTAGTTGCCTAACAGGACCTCTTCTGTAGAGCTGCTACCCAAGCTGTCCACCTGCAGCCTTTGTTCCTGGGGTCAGTCTGTGCCAGGTGTTTTTGTCCCTACTGCATTTTTTAAGGTTCTAGCCTGTCTACATTGCCCTCAAGTGTATCGGTGGCACCCATTAGTTTGGTGCTGTCCGTGAACTTGATCAGAGTGCATTCCATCTTCACCTCCAGGGACCAATGAAGGTATTAAACAAGGTAGGTTCCAAGATAGCACCCAAGGAAATACATTTGTACCCAGGTTCCAGTTAAAATACAAACCATTCATTGCTGTCCTTTGAACCTGATACTCCAGACAGTTATTTACATCTATTAGTCTGCACATCTAGGCTATGATTTAGCAACTTGGTTAAAGCTCAGCTAGACTGCATCCACTGGTCTCCTTCAAACTGCAGATGAAGTCATGTCATCACAGGAAGCAATCAGGTTTGAAAGCATCATCCAGAGCAATATCAAACTGGATAAGATCTAACTGGAGTATTGTTTTTTCTGCACATGCCAAATACAGTGCAATCAACGTGCTTAAAAAAAAAAAAAAATAGTGATTCTAAATGAACTTTTTTCCAACAGATCAAATTAACCTGATGAGATAAAAACATATTTTGGTTTCAGGGTTTCAACTTGGAGTTTTTCCTCCTTAACTCTTAGTGGCACGATTTTGGCAAGTTAGAGAGAGTTGCAACTTGATCTTGACAGATTAAACATTTTCTGGCTTTAGTCCAGCAGGTTAAAAGTGGTTCTGAGTTTGTCTTGGCAGTCAGCGCTCGGCACTGGCTTATTTTCAGCTGGAAAGAGAATTTTGTGGTTGAACAGATTAGACAATGAAAGGGGCAGCTTATAAATGGCATAAGTCAAGGTACTTATCCCTAAGTGCATCATTTTCTAATACGAGTCCTGTTGCTAGCAGAGTGTGTGTGATGGACAGGACAAGGAATTGGTTTAAAAATACAAGCACTATGTTAAAAAAGCATCCTTTGCTTTTTCATCAGATGCTTTTAAGACTATATTTTTTCATACATGGGAATGTAGTGTTAGGCATAGTTCCATAACTTTTACAAAAGGGTTATATATTACCCATCAGTGTGTTTTCATAGTTGGCAATGATATTTATACACCTTAAATAAACCAAGATGAAGATCTACTTCTCTTTTCAAAAATATTTTTTTTTAAATACCCTGCAACAAGTAGACACTTGCATGACAACAGCAAATAAACACTTCTTGGGATTTCAAATACCTAACGAACTATTTCAGTTGCACATTTATTTTTCAGCCCAGATTCAGTAAAGTTCAAGGCTATCCAAGTATAAAATAGCATGCAGGGAAATTCACAGTGGTTTCTTAATTTAATTTAGTTGTTAAAATAGGCTACATTTGTTGAAAAAAATACTATCTTTGGCAATTTTGATTCAAGTACAGACACATACAAACAGGATTTGGTTGGTAATGTTTCATACACTGACTAAAGTACAGTGCAGCATGAACTGTAACTTTCTGTGTGGCAAACTATGCTTTTAACGTAGATACTGGCTCTGAATTTGCCTAAAAGTGTCTACATAAAGGTGATTTATTCTTCTTCAGAGGATTAGCTTTATTCACCTAAATATGTTATCTGAACAGTAATTTATAAAGGAGAATATATTTCTTTATATAAGAGTTACAAAGCTCATACATGTTTGGGAGGAAGGACTAGAGAGTGTCTGGCTTGCAGATCATCAATTAATGGATTAAACAAACTTGGAGGATACAGCTGGGAATTCCACTTTACCTTACCCTTGGACAACCACCACTGCAGGCTACTAAGTAAATGTAACAGATGCAAATTTGGATCACAAATCTTCATTGCTGGCTATATACTACATGTGACAAAAAGGACCGTCTAGTTTCAGATCTCAGGTTAATTTTAGAGATGCAACAGTTTTGAGAAAATGTAATCCACTGGACCAAAGCCTTCCCCTTTTTTTCCTTTGTCCTTCCTTGCTCAAAACTTCCATCAAAGCCAAGAGATAATTTGCCTTTGCTTGTGAGAAAGCACTGCAAGGGTTTACACATTTGTTATCTTTAATGAACACTGCCATGGCAAAATACCTTACTTGTTTAGAAATATTTGTGCTTCTCTTGTACAATGGCTCAAGCTATTCCATTCTCAAAAGCATCCTTATTTTCTTTCGTGTTGCAGCTTAATTTGTGCAGCTATGGAAGGGTACAGTGGGAAAGGCTTTTGTTCCTGTGCCCAAACTGCTTCTAACCAGGCAGGAGTGGAAATAGGCTCTTCTCAAGGCTAGAACACATTTCCTCCTACCTTGTGCAGATGAGGCCAAGAACTTTTAGGGCTTGGCTTGTGTTAACCAGTTATTTCTGATTATCTCCAAAGCACAAATTAGCACATCTTTGCTCCTGAGCTAAGACAGCAAACTTCAGTAAGAGCAGATTAGCAGCAGAACACTTCCTTCTCAGAATATTAGAGACAGGGAGGAATAGAGTTATAATTTCCATGTTAGGCGGTCACAGAAGAGCACACAGTGTGGCGCTGTTTGTACTGAGCACACTCAGGAAGTATCTAACCCTATGTAATTATTAGATCAGTGGTTTTTCAAATTCATGAACCATAATTAGAAACCTTTCATGATTTCTGGCAAACACTGTTTGAGTTTGGTTTTCTCATTTATCCCTCCAGAAGATGAAATGTGTAAGAGTCATTGATAGTTATAACTCTCTATGAAAACTTAAGTTTAATAATAATGGAATGTTTATTGCATAAATTAAACAGCAATTAAAGTTTTCTCTTTCTGTTTGGAAAATAGGTTATTAAAACAGTGTTGTTAGATTTCCTACTGTGAACATAATTTCCTGATTTTTTTTTTTACAACACATTATCATAATGTCAACAAAAGACTAAAACGAACATGTAGAAAAAACTTGCCTGATGTAAGCATAACACAGAAGGTTATAAAGTTGCCTTTTATGATGGTTATACAATATCATTTTATTTTAAGATCTAATAACAAGTTGATTCAAAGGGTAACATTTGCACTTATGAAGTCATTAAAGCAAGTAGAAAATTGCCTTCTACCATAGTCACCCAGTCTTTTTAAATCAAAGAGTTTTATTGTTGTTCATGATGTTTGCATTTGGAGGAGGTAATTCGGGAATGAGTTAGACATCACACTCAGAGCCCTCAAGCTTGTCAAGAAAACCATAAACTTAATTTACAAACAAAACTCAAACCAAAACACCACTCCCCTCCACTTCCCCTCCTCCTCCTCNAGGGAGAATGCAGAGAATAGAGTGAAACAGAATCCTAACATTGTAGGTCAGTTTGACCACTGCTGTGTCAATCCACATCATGGAGAAGCTCACAAAGTCCTTGTGGAAGCACAGTTTTTTGCATGGCACTTACCAAAACCAAGAAAACTGGGAAGGTTTAGAATTGGTAACAGCAGTAGGCAGTCAAAGGAGGAAATAGGTGATGGCTCCTTATTCTCATCTGCACTGCGCTGGCAAGCTGAATAGGGAAAGGTGTAATTCTACCCCTTTGGCCCAGCAGTGGTCACTTGTCCACTGTAGCGCTGGGAGCCCTGATTAGACACACTTTTCCCTGGAAGTCAATACCTCTGCTCTGACACAATGAGATCCCATCCCTAAGGCACGATCCAGGCTTTTGTTATTATCTCTCATTTGAAGGGGTGAGGTGACCCAATTGGTTATCACATCAGCTTTTCGGTTTTATAGCCTTAAGACACAGAAGACCCATTCCTCATTTTTTGGATATTTCTCTACAGCAGAGAGCAAAATCGGCAGTCTGTGCCCACCAGCCACAAAAACAGATCTGCTCCATACAACTATGTCCTGAACTTTATGGCTAATTAGCTGTTGAAGCTATGCCCAAGAAATAGGTTCTGTTGCCCATGGGAAGAAGTGTGTAGCCATTATTAATGTCCCGGCTCGTATCTCTCAATAGGTCTTATGAGTAGCGCTGCTTAAAGAGACTAAATGTACAACAGGGAATTTAAAATTATAGTACCCCTTTCACTGACTGAAATATTGTAAACTTGTTTCACTGGGGCCAGGATTGGTGTCAATGTTCTTTGTGTGAAAAGTGCAATAGAAGCATTAGTATTTGACAGCCCTGGTTGAAATAAGTGAAATTAATGGAGCTCTTTTCATATACGACAAGGCCATGGCACCCCTTTCATGCTGCTTACAGACAGAGAAAAGTCAATACTTTTTTATTACTTGATGCTGACCTACATTCTGCACTACAAGTGCCAGGCCCACTAATTGGTTTCAGTTGTGAGAAAAGTTTGCCCCAAAGAAACGCTGGAGCAGATAAATCAATCTTTTTTAGGGTAGCTTAGTGGTTTTTGAGCACTTGAAATGACATTTGTGTTGTATTGACAGAATGGGTTGTTGCACTCATTTTGTCATGTCAGAAGGCCCTGTACTAGTTGGAAGTATTTTTAACCAGTATTGATAAATTTGCTAAGAATAAAAGTTAGCTGGATCAACATTTTACTTGTGTAGCAGCTTGCCATTTCTGGTTTGCTTCCTTGTTAGGGACCTCTGCAGCTATTAATAGGTCAGGAGGCTTACTATGACAACTCAATCTAAAACTTGAATTTTACTATTACAAGCATTAAGGGTCATAGGGAATATGTGACCATTCCATATTATACAGAGCCCACAGGTGGTGGGCTAGGGCTGTGCAGTGGCACTTTGCAGTACTGCCTGGTTTTCAAGTGAGGTATGTACATGAGCTCTGCCAGGCTTACCCCACATCAAGGATGTACCTACTGCATGGGCATTTGTGCAGGATTTCCCACTGCATCCTCTGTGCTCTTCATGTGCTCCTTGGGATGTTGATTTCAAGCAAAAGAAAAGTGAGTTGTTCCCCATTTTTACTATTCATTAGCATCAATACAGAACTTAGAGCAGCCATGCTATAAAAAGTTATTCCTTTCTGCCTTGACTCCTCTCCACAGATATAATTTCAGCACTAAAAAATAAAAATTTCTGAGATCCAAACTTTTCATGGACTGTTTTGCCTTTTGCATAGAACATGGTGTCATGGTTGACATAGTGCAATTATACATTGTCTTCAGTACTGTTACATTGGCTCAGGAGAGGACTCTGTACTCTGAATCACTGCTATAGGTAGAATACTTTTCATTAGAGAGGTTGTACAATTATCTTTGAAATATCTTCACATAGTCCTTCTCCTGCAGAAGGAAATCTGCGTTTGTACAACCTGATGAAATTCAATCTCCATTTATGCAACCACATCTCTGTTTAATGAATGAAATTTCAATCTCCATTTAGGCAACCATATCTCTGTTTTATCACTTGTCTCAATCAGCATGCTCTGATGTCAGAGCATGCTGATTGAGACAAGTCAAGGCTTTATGTCACCTTTTTTGACTCCACTGTTTGGAACTGATGAGCACACATGACAGTCAAGTAGTCAAATACATTGAAAGGGTTCATAGGTCTTGTTAAACTCTTGTCAGTTGAACTTGAGTCACAATTTACTAGAGTGAAAGGAGTCAAAGCTTGACAAGTTTAAAAAGGAAGTGTTATATTAACTTTGTTTGGGAATTTAAAAATAGGTCTCGGTCCCGAGAATTACAGGTCACTGATGTTGACAATTATATGGCATGATTTAAGAATGCATTGTGGAAAAAATCCATGGGGTCTTGAGCAGCCTGATCTAGTGATAAGTGTCCCTGCCTATGGCATGGAGGTTGGAGCTTGACAATCTTTAAGGTCCCTTCCAGCCTTAATCATTCTATGATTCTGTGATTCTACGACTCTGTGTGGGGTCAGTCTCACCAATACGTGGGAATTCCTACTTGTATTGTAAGTTAACTCACCCCGGCTACCAACAATGAGGGACCAATGATGAAAATAATTTTGAAGCACCATGTTTTCACCACTCACAATTTTTGTCTTGCAGCTTCAAAAGGACTATCCATGTAAATTCATAACTTGAATGCTGTGCAGCCACCAGCCTAAACTCAGATGGTCTTGGCAGGCCTAGTTATATCAGTGTACCAGAATCAACCAGCAGTGCATTTCAGTGCTTCACTGCAGGATTTGAACCCCTTTCACCATCAAATTAGAAAGACCTGAGATCCTGGCTTCAGATTCCTTTCTCTTTATGCTGCTATGATGATACAGGATAGACTCTTTTCAGGGCTGTGAGGTAGATCTTGCAACACCAAATGGTATTTCACGCCTTACTTTTCTCACACTGTTGAAAGCTGATTAAAAACTATGTCTTCAAATCCAGTAATGACTGGGGTTCTTTCTCTAAAAATATATTTACATTTTATAAGCCTATTTTACAACATTTATCTAGACTGCATTCTACCCTTGTTTATTAGTCTAACTGTAAAGCCAGCAAAACTTCTATTTGTCCATCAGGCTGTGTGATGTTTCCTAAATGTGGTCAAACATAACTGCTGTCGTCATAATCACAGACAGTTGTTTAAATGCTCAGTTGTGAGTATCTAGTGAAATAGCTTTAAATAACAAGATAAACAGTACAGCTGCCAACCCAAAGTAATCTTACACCGAGGGGGCGTGTGGCACAGAAAATTTCCTCTTTGTCATTTTGATATCAGTTTGAAGCTGGACCTGGGCTTAGTTCCAGCTCAAAAAACTGTTCACTTCAAAGACTCCTAAATCGTCCCAAGGAGCTAATTTTGGCAGCCAATTGTTTTTGTTTGGCCAGGCATCCTAATAGCAAAAGCCGTCTGCTCCAGCAAATGAAGACTTCTTCGCTGCTCAGACTTTCCGTTCCTGAATTTATCCTGATGTGGGGGGTGTTCTCCTTTTACTGGGCTCACCACCTCATCCTAAGATCACTGCATTTTTCCTTAAACTGTACCTAACTGTCCTGCATGTAAATTAAAAGTATACTCCCTATTTTCCAAACAAAGGATACTGTATTCTGCTCTGAATTACTGCTTAACCCTGAATTATAGCTGTATTATCTGTTTGCTTTCTTGGCAACTGGAGCTGGGGATTTTTTCCAATGCCATAAACAATATTAGCCTGTGAATTTGCTGAATTATATTTAACTAGATTGGCTTTAGAAGGAAAGTATTTGCAGTTATCTTGAATTTATAATAATATTTATTATAACAATTATAGAAAACTTTTCCTGCACTGAGAGGTGCTTGTGATGCCAACCACACAATTAAAAATAAAACACTTTGCCATGCATAAACTATAATGTGAAATATTTCTGTTGGGTAAGAAACTGGGTGGTACAAGGCATAGAGAAACATTAGAAATTACATCTTGTGAACAGTGAGGAATGGGGCAGAACTCACGTTCACAGCACACAGGCAGTATGTAATTTCAGTGTGTGTGTGTGTGCACGTTGCTGTTTTAAGACTTATGCTCTGGAACATTGGAGGAATTGTACCAAATAACTTTAAGTGTGAGATGTAAGAAATTATATGGGCACAGTTTGGCAGATCAAACTCAGGTGGGCCACATCCATGTTTGCAGGAAGCTTACCAGAAGTCGTAGTTGCTCTGTCTGTTTATGGAGATTCAGATCTCCATAACTGTGGTCTGTGAAGTAGCTAAATCGAAGTTATCCAGGGAATGATAATTCTGCTTCATGTCATGTAAAAATACTCCAAACCACAAAACAGTTTCATTCTATTTTTGAGAGAAAGCCAAACATTTCAAATTGTGAAATATGTTGAAGATCATATGAAGATGTTGCATTTCCATACTTTTTCACACAGCATCATCTTGACAATAGAAAACAGCAGGATGTGACCAGACCAACTTCTTAAAATTAATAACCTGGTTTTGGAAAGCTGATAATCCACTTGTGGCATATTACTTTCAGGGAGGGAAAACAATTTAAATGCAAACCAAATATTTTGTATTGCTGAAACTATTCCAAATATTTCAGGGTTAAAGAGAACAAATTTATTAGAATGGTTTAAAACCTTCATCTTAAACACTATGGACTTGCTAATCACTTGCCATAAGTGTTTATTACTAAGTAGCTAAGCCACAGTACAGTTTAGAATACTTATTTTACTTTCTTGTTTGTTGGCTGCATTAATGTTGTACTCTGAAGGTACAGGTTCTCTTACATTTCTCTCATTCATTTAGATTTGCAAGCATTTGCATTTAAAAAATTTGATTGAAATAACCAAGAACTTTGCCTGGAAAAGACATGTTCAGGAATCACCCTGCTTCTATTTTTTTTACTAGAACTCCTAATTAATTTGTTGTTGCCACAAATACTTGTTTACTATATATATCCATTTTTTACCATTTCTAATGGATCTGGTTTAAATATTAAACAAGGTACAAAAGTTAAAATATTGCAAAGATATCTTGCTGTCTTTAATATACCTGTTTGTTAGGGAGGAGAATATAATTTGTATACCATGATTTGAAAAAAACTATAAAATCCTGGTTTTGAAGCAGGACATTTTTGGAGCACCTATAGTTGCTTGGAGTTTGAAATACTTATTTACTTACAATTATATAATTCCATTCTTGTGCTCTTCTTCAAAATAATGTGTATATAATATAATAATCTATGTTTAATATATATTATTTTGATAATTTGCATTCTAACTCATATAATGACATTTAAGTAGAAGACAGTATCTAGAGCTCCAAAATACCTTAAAAGAAATAGGTAAAGCCATGAAAGCATAGCTTAACATTTCTTTTGTTTCTCTTATTTCTTTAGGACTTTTGAACAGTGTTACCATCAATTGTTCTCTTCAAAAAGTTTGGAAAAACTTATTCCAGAACTGGTCAAATAATGTAATCATCCTGTAAACTACACAATATAAAAATCAGATAAGTAATCAATAAATGTATTTCAGCAAGTGCACAGCAGTATGTTGATTGAATGCCCCATAAAGTTCTCTTTCTGTAAAGTGATGTTATAATATGTCTGAAGAAGTGTTAATTGATTTTGCTTGATCTTTAAGCAATACAGCTTTCAACAACAAAAATTACAAAAGAGTGGATTTTTTCAGAAAAAAAAAGGCATCATCTTGATAAAAATATTTCTGAAAGTGCTGTATTTTATTTAATGTAAATCCTTTAGGATACAAAAAATTAGTATTGAAGTAAAAGACTTTGAATCCCATCATATTTATTACAGATTTCTAAGTGAGGTTAACACACAAACACAAAAGAAGTTTAAAAGTTACATCTGCTGTTTTTTTCTCACAACTAAAATGTACCTGGTTCATAATTGTCATTTACAATCATCAGTGTTTGTATACTTTCTTTTTGGCTATTGATCCATCCCTTCAGAAAGAGAGGGTAGGCATAGAAGGTACTGTTTTAATTCCTTTTTGCTCTTCTGTGGGGAATATAATATCAGTGTTAAAGAGATAAAGTTCTAACAACATTTATACCTATTGATAAAGAATTAAGTGGATATAGAAAAAATGATCCCTGAGTGAATTTTTGCAGGCATTTTATGCTGGTTTTTTTTAGGATTCTAAGTTTGCTTTTCATATC
This sequence comes from Heliornis fulica, assembly GCA_013399135.1. Lineage (NCBI taxonomy): Eukaryota > Metazoa > Chordata > Aves > Gruiformes > Heliornithidae > Heliornis > Heliornis fulica. The sequence continues at coordinate 341,196 of VXBZ01007160.1, forward strand.
ATTTGACTATATTTTAATCAAATGTATCTGTTTATAATATTCAAATCAGTTACTGGTTACTGTTATGTGATTCTTTTGCCCTCCTCAAATGTGCAGAAAACCTCAATCCAATGTCTGTTTTGAACAAGGAGTCACAAACTTCACCTCTGCAGGATTTCAGCTTTGAGCCTATGGGGCTCTACTGCTCTCATACACATGAGCAAAAGCATTTTCAATTCCATTACAGAATCATAGAATCACAAGTTTGGAAAAGACCATTAAGATCATTGAGTCTAACCATACCTGTCTTCTCTTAAACCATATCCCTGAGCACTTCATCTACCCGTCTGTAAAATACACTCAGCCACCTCCCTGGGCAGCCTGTTCCACATCCCAACAACTCTTTTGGTGAAGAATTTTATCCTAACATCTAATCTGAGCCTGCCCTGGGGCAATTTAAGGCCATTTCCCCTTGTCCTGTCACTTGGTTGAAGAGACCATCACCCACCACTCTACAACTTCCCTTCAGAAAATTATAGGTAGTGGTAAGGCTTCAGCCTACTCTTCTCCAAACAACTCCAGTTCCTTCAGCCTCTCCTCATAAGGACTGCGTTGTTACTTTTTGGGGTTTATCATTTTCAGTCTTTGAAAAGTTTATTCTTCTACATACCAATGAGAAATAAACTCCGAGAAGTGAGAAGGAGCCATGGCAGTGGCCGAGTCTCCCCGATGCAAGTTAATCTGATCAAATGTATCAGAGTGCTTTCCTTGGTGGTGGAAGGGATTGAACATGAGATGCTTGTGCAAAACTGTTGATGAATAAAGATGCCATAGTGATTTTTATATGTGAGAGCTATCTATTTGATTGCTTGAGCTTTAAGGTACTTCATCACAGTAATTCACCCCATGCTGCCTCTTTAACTCCATACCACAGTTTCCCATCAGTCCGATTAGAAATGGCAATACCTTTATCAGATTAATCTTTCCTTCTCTTTCTTCATCTCAGTATCTCTGACCCCAGGACAAAACAAAGCCTGCCATGCAGACCGGCACTGTGCTGGCGGCCGTGCTCAGAGCTAAAGGTCTGGAGCACAGCTGGAGGTTAAAGCCAAGACTTTTAAGTTTAATTGTTTGATACATACACACTTTTCCCCCTCTTTAGAAAAAAAAACAAACCCAAAACCTACACTTTTTTGTTTGCTAGTGGCCAGCTGCCTCCCAGAACCTTCTTAGACAAAAACCAGATCTGTTCACTTTATTAGCTAAATAAAAATCCACAGATTAATAAAGTAGCACTGTATTACCTGCCAGGTTTGGCTTGGGGGTTCTTTTGTTGAATATATTTCACAGATGATCCAATAATTTTCCTTAACCAGAGTTCACATAGAATTTATGTCATTCATGGACATTTAACATGTAAAATATTTTGTTTGGCTTCACTATAATCCCAGAATCTTTTCCTTTCTCAGTAAGTATGACCAGTGCTCACTCTGTACATTTATATAAACCATGTGATAATTGTTCTAGTGGGACCTTTACCAATTCTTCCATTATGTTGAGACTTTATGTTGTTTTTATTGCTTTCTCAAACTCTATGTAAACATATGCAGGGAGTTAGCAGAGGATTAGCTTGAAGATATTTTTAAATATATAAGCACAGATCAATCTCTTAAAATTTAGATGTCTCTTGACTTTTAGTTTTAACTCCCATCCAGAAGCTGGGCAGTCCTGGATTTGCAAGTGTGAGCTGGAGAACCTGACTGTACATTTTTTTCTGTATGAGGCTGATAGAGAAAACTCCCACTATTAACAGGAACAGCAAGTAATAATTTAAGAACTCAGTCTTGGAGTACATTGAGTGTGTTGGACTCCCTTGATTACAAAAGCAGCTCAGAACATGAAATACAACTCAGGGAACACCAATGGGCTTTTATTATGAAAAAGAGTTGGACATCATGAAAGATTAAAAAAAAATTTTTTTTAAGTGAATGCTAGCAACTACATAGTGCATAGGAAATTAAATAAAATATAAATTTTAGCCCTGAGGTCGACTCTGGGACAGCCTGCCATTTCCACTTGGTAATCCTCTGTGGCAAACAAGTGAATGTGTCTGGCAGGCAAAGAAAGTTTTGTTTTGCTCCGTTGTTTAGAAGAAAATGTTTGCATATAAAAAACTTACAGTTTTTATCTGAAGCCAGCTAAATTTTTGGTATTTTAATTCATTGCAATTATATAATTGGAAGTAATTTTATAAATATATATGTAAGTGAATTTACTTCTGTTTTTCTTTCTTATTGGTATAGTTTCCTTTGCATTTGTAATTATCAAATGACTTGTAACATATTTCAGTAATCTATTTTTAGTATTTCATTTACTATAGGCTTTCCTTATTAATAAAAATGTTACTTTATGACATTCTACTACTGAATGGTGTTTAGAGAAGATTGTTCTGGCTTTTAGGGGATGTTACAGTTTATTCTCGCAGCACAAAATCTAACTACACAGAATGGCATTCTAATTCTGAATATTAGAAATGGACTCGTGGACCCTGATGATGACGACCTTAGAAATGGAGATGGCTACGGCGTTTAGCAAACTACTCACATCAGTACCTAAAAACCCAAAAGAATCAATGTGATGCCAGTGAAGTAGACGAACATCAGAAGCTGTGTGAAGTGTAATTACTCTAATTCCCTCATCAAATATATTTTAGTCAATTGCAGCTGAAGAAATAGGAACAGTAAAACATATCTTGCCAAACTGTACCAAAGTGACTTGGTTGCTCTTTCCTGCAATGTCAGAATATGGCCGTCAGCACGTGATGAGACACGCATGATCCATTTCAGCCACAGAAACACAAACATTTTGTGTGATTTGGACACAAATCTACACGTACAGAGGAAAAAAAAAACCCAATACTGTTGAACTCTTTCGTACTGTGTGGCTGAAGAGACGTATCCAATACCTTTAGGAAGCAGCACTTTCTGGGAAGAACCTGTGATACCAGACCACCAACAGAATATCTCTGGTATGTCACTTTTGCCTAATGCATAAAAAGCCTAGAACTTAATACTTTGATATCCACTGATACCTTCGCAATTTGTATAGATCGTAGACCATGACAAAGTCAAATAATAATGTTATTTATTCTTGTATCTGATACACTGGCCTATGTGTCGGGCACTAGGGATTCAAAGCCTCTGTGCTATTGACCAATGTCTTTGGGTTTAACCACCCTGAGGATCTCAGCATTCATAAAAGGGAAGCAGGGGAAGTCATTAAAAGGGAACAGTGATGCGCTAAAGGTTGCTCACAATGTATCACATCATGAGAAGTTTCAGGGATATAAAAAAATATCCAAAGGTTTCTCTTCTTACCACAACTATCTGCTGTTACACAATAGGATATTTCAGTGTTGCTGCCCAATAATTTTGTTTGACTCCTACGTAGCTGATGTTGTAAACTCAGAAAATCTCTTGATTTAGGTAATTTATCTTCTGGGTTGATCCAAGATGTTCTCAGCACTTAGAGGAATCAATTAGCTTGCAATGCCCTCTAGAGGCAGATTTGCTATTACAGTGCTGACCACAGATTTACTCTACACTTTTCTGGTACCAAATGTGATGTAGCTTTCCAGCAACAACGATTTTTTTTTCTTTTTTTTTTTTTTTTTTGTGAAGTCACATTTCACATTTCTCTAGGAGCAGAGGTCCAGAACCATTAGGGGTCTGCAACATTTCTAGATGCCTCATTCTGCACTTGTGGTGAAGTTGTCTCCAGATGAGACATGGCCACACTTAAAATGCAAAGCAAAATAGTGGTGCTTGTAAATAGAAATAGAGTTGGATATATCAATGTTTGATGTTGAATATGACTTTGTAAGCATCAAAATTTAAAAAAAAAAAGATTTCTTACAGCCTGCTATTATTCCAAAAGATGTGTTTGCAACATTCATTTCATAAATCCATGGTCCTCAATTTAATTAATTTATGAGTTCATCATATTAGAGCTTGTGAGGAGGATGAGGATCTCTGTCTTTTACTGGCAGCCATGGCTCCTCTTTTCAGAATAGCAGAGACTGAAAAGCAGACAATGCACCTCATTTCTTAATTTTAAAATCTGTCTTACCCCATATTAAAGTGGAAGCAGTCCAACCATAAGGGAGTCACATCCATGTGATCAGAAACAGAATTTGAACCTTGAAGCTTTGAAGCTTCTTTTAACTCTATTTGAAAATTATTTTTTTAATTTATTTTCTTTCACAATTGACGAAGATTACTGGAGGGCTGGGAAAATATCAGCTCAGACAATGCAAACTGTCTTGTCTTCACATCTTGCCATCTTTAAATAGTTCAGCTCATTAATGAAAAAATCATCTGGCTGCTGGCACAATCAGATACAGTCACTTGTCAGTACATTGAGTTCAGTTTATAGTACTCCGATTCATATTCATGATCAGAGGATGCAGTGGAGCAATTCATTAGTGCACTGCTGCATTAAGCAATCACTGCCAAAATGTGACATATTGAGAGTATGCATTAAATGGCTTCCTTTGAGAATCTTTTGGTTAAGAAATTCCTAAGTGCAAAGAACTGTTGAGCTAAATCACTCAGGCACTTCAAGAAAAACCACCGAGACTCCACATATATCACAGTTACTTAAAAAAAGAAAGTTCATTCACTGACACTATTGTATGTGTGACGTGATCACATCTGCAAATGCAAATTTAGACTATAATAACAGCTAACAACACATGTAAACTAGGTTACAATTACCCCAAACTGAACCTTCCTTCTTGCTCTTCATTACTTCATGCTGCCTAACACATGTAAAGTTGGTTTTGCTTTGGGTCAAGATATTTAATGATGTCAAAACCCCAACCTTTTACTCCCTGTATCTCTGTTCGTGGTACAACTAAGTGGCACTTCCAATAGTGTGTGGGTCCATGCTTACCCCACACTCTTTTAAGGAGGAACGTTGTTTATGAACTGCTTCCCATGCACTGTTGTGAGAAGAAGGTGAGGCCAGGTTTAGTTTCCTTCTCACTTTTTAACTTTGCTGCATGGCACTGTGATCATTCCTTGTCCAGATGCTTCATTTCATTCCAGCACATGATTTTTATACTACAAGCGTTGTTCTTCCAGTTTGCTCACTCTTATTTTCTAAAAGAGTCTAAGCTACACAGAGACAGAGAGATGTAGGAAGAAAGAAAGGAGTCGAACTGTAAATTTACAATTGTTCATACATAAGCACAACAGGCGCTAAGCTTTCTTTTAATGTTTCCTTAATGTAATTCCTCTTTTGTGAGTAGGAATATGATTTTTGGTTTTTCTCACTGATATTTTGGCCAAAATCTGGGTCAGTGAATCACTGCTAAAAGGAGAAAATATGCATATAGAAAGTGTGAACCAGACTGCCTGTACCTTATGTTTTTGCATCATCAATGATCTCACATACGCCTTGTAGCTTTGAATAAGAGCATGCACTCAGCTGTGTTTCAGACACTGACCAAACAGCCTCTGACATGGGTCTGCCATCATTTCATGAGACATTTGCTGGCTTCATTATCTCCTGTTTTACAAAGCTGTGTGCTGGACAGGTGACATTCCTGCGTACCTGCTAAGAATGATGATATATACACAGGTATACCTCTGTACCTGCTTCACCTCCTTGGTTTTGTTTCTGTGCTTGATCTTTGCTTTTCCCCTTCAACTTATTCCATTTCCCCTGCCAAAAAGGATACCATTAGTTTAAGCTAATAATCACATAAAAAAACCTTGACGAAAAATAGTTAAAGAACAGTTGGGAGTAAAAAGCTCAAATATTTAAGAAATCCATGTCTGTAAGATTTCTTTGCCTGCATTTCCCCACCACAAAGTGTTGCTATCTGCAGATGAGACAAGAGTTGGTTTTCCATCAACCTTTTGCTTTAGATAACAAATAATTTGAAGCAGTCGGTGTGTCATTTTTTTTCCTTTGTAAAAGAAAGATCTTTCTGATTTCTTCCCATTCCCCTGAACACATACAAGAAAGTTTCATAAACATGAACAATTTATAAAAGTTGGTCTGGCTAAACAACTTGTATATTAATCTCATTCACAATATATCAATATACTTAGTTATAGCCATATTTTCTAAAACTTAAATTTTATCCCTAAATCCTCCCTAGTCCAGATGATTACTTAAACTATCCATATTGATTGACTGTTTCCATAATAATTTACACTCAATACCATCAGCTACAACTCCACCAAAGTACATCGTTGTTCCAGTGTTAAACAGAATGAGGTGAGCAGAGGACTCCACATATCTAAAAACTTGCCCAGCTCTATGCCTGTCACATTTTTGTTGGGGGTCTGTTGTGAGGATAGACTTTGTTATGGTTTGGGTGCCCTGTTTAGAACAGACACTTCTGTGCTACTGATGCATGAATCTAATGGAAGAAGAAACTGTTTTAAAAGGGAAAACGCAGTACACCAAGTTTAAGAACTAAGGGTCACAAGCAAAGAAAGTTGTCACTGGAGGAACTTTGGAAACAATCTTCCCTTTGGAATCTTGCCAGTGATGTATATAGAAAGTAGAGGGAACATTTTATCCAGGCTTCAAACATCAAGAAGTAAAAGAAAAAACTATTCTGAGCAAGCGTGCAAGTCACTCTGTGCTTTACGCAAACCAGTAATAACCAGTCACTCTTCATCTACAGTGCTGTGGCCCGAAGCTGCATCTCTGTGGTAAGGAATAAACTGGAAATTCACTGTTGCCCCTGGGAAGGCATGGGAATTGTGACTGAGACCACTTTTCACATAGATGTTTGATACCACAGCTCCTGCAACTCGTTAGTTTGTCACTTGCCATCTAATGACAGTTAAAGAGGATGACTGTGACAGACAGCTGTGTCTGTAAGCATCAAGAGAGCTTATGTTTGACCTAGTTCTGGAAATGATTAACACATGATTTAGCTCTCATTCATTTCTATTCGTGGTCATATATCTCACAGATGTTGCTGAACACCAGGAATCAGGAAAGGTTTCTGAGGACTTTATACTCTACAAGTGCATCATTAACTGGTGAGATCTGACCATGTACAATAACAAAATTAATTTCTTGTTAGAAAAATAAGAATGTGTGCTCCTCTTGCTCCAAAGATTTTATTTCCATTTAACCACCAGCATATTCTAGTAGCATGAAAACAGTGATGGTGTATTTAATTTCTTGCAAAGTACATCCATCTGCATATCCAATTCATCACAGCTACTATTCATTGAGATGAAATCACCTATGTTATAACAAGTGTAATAACAATCTTTAAGGCATTCGAAAGATTTCCAAGTGTGGGTTTCCTTTCCTTAACATATTTTTTCAGTGAAGCTTCATGATTCAGTATAATCACAGCTAAAATTGGTTTTGCTGCATCAGTATTTAACCCACAACCCGCTCCCAATCTATGGCAAACTGGGAATTTCACATTGCTGCAGTATTTCTACATGCAGGCACTTAGACAGTCACAGCTTTGTTAGGGATAGTGTGGTAGGTGACTCAATGCTCAGTAGCAACCTCGTAGATCACAGCATCGGGACTGGGAGAGGATGTCCACCAACTGAAAAGGTTTCTGGAAGGTCTATTCAGTCATCTTCAAGAAGACAAAGAGGGGAAAAAAAAACCCAAACCCTTTAAAAACTTAGCATTTTTGTGGAAGTTTTTAGAAACTATGAGTAAGGGCAGGCATGTGTCAGAGTTTGTACACCGGCAATTTATTTGAGTACACAGGATATTACAATTTTTGCAAATATCTCCCACAATATTATCTTCTGGGATCCCCATCAGTGAAGTGTGTAAGATCTGGCTATTACAGGTATCCCTGTTTCTGTCTCCTGTCATATTCTTCCACTTGTCTGTCTCTTCTTTGATAAAGATTGCTCCAAATACCAGCAGATTTCAATCCGATGCTCTCACCTCTCACTGGCATTTGCTTCCACTCTTCACACATCTGCCTGACATAGACAAACACGTAAAGCTGTTTAGATGCCAAAGATTTTCAAACCTCCTATAGATGAAGATGCTCAAACTGGGAAAAGGTGTTCTTTCTTCATAGCTTTTTTAAAGAACAGATAAAGATTTGGCAAAGATAGTACAGGTTGGAGTTTTTTTCACAAAGCTGATTGTCTTGGCATGGGTAAAAAAAGTTCTAACAATCTAGGAAATCAGAAAAATTTAAACTCATGGTTTAATCTTGCAAATATTTACTAAGTGTAATAATTCTTTTATTCATATAACATTGACTTTCTCAAAGTCTATCAGCTAGCCAGAACTAATATGGCAAACAAACACCCATGGGTTTGTGTCCATTTGGGAAGAAAATAGTAGTATCCATGCATGAGGAATCTCAGATTCTCTTATAAGTATGAAAAGATCATATAAACAGCTGAAATTTGAGAGATTCAGATTTGCTCCTCTTTATGTGTACATGAAGAGAGATTGATCTGAATACTTTAATTCAAATCTAAATCAGTCATAAATTCCAGATTACTCACAGTTTACAGTAAAGGTAACATTTTCTTGATAATATAATTGTCAGGTCACAGAGGCTAGAGTGATAGGTGAGACAGGACTCACCTTGAGCAAGTCATATAAGCCTTCTGCTGAACTTGAAAACTAGTAGGCTGCCCCAGTTTTTCCACTGATAAAAAGAATCTGGTCATGCTATTTTCTCAGAATATGCTGATAAACCATCTCTTCACAGCAAGAACACATTTAGCTGATACATCTGTTACACAGATTGCCGCATAGAATTAGCAAATCAATTCAAATATTAAGTATTTTGTTGCTATCTAGAAGTTAGAGGTGAGGACTAGGTGGGATAGGCCTTGGCATTTTGCATGCAAAATTTATAAGTGAATAATCTTAGAAACAACTGAGTCATCTTCTCTGGCAAATGCCATGTATGAATTGCTCCCAAGCATCAAGTCCAAAAAGACCTGGTATTACTGCAATAGATTGTTGTATATGACCAAAATTCTTCCATTAGAAGAAAATGTTAGAGATGACCATAAAATGAATCCAACAAATAGATTTTAGAAATTAAAGAGGGCAAAAATACTTTAAAAGTACTCAGAACTTTCTAAATAGAAAAATGGCATTACAAGAGAGACTTAAAAATCTCAGAAATGGTCTGTTAGTCATGTCCAAAAGGCTCCTAAGTAGACAATGACAATGGATTTAGAATATTTTGTCCTACACCAAAACTGAACATGCCTGGGGTGTAAGCCCATTTACAAGTATCTGAAAAGCAACATGAAAAGATCAAAAATGATGTGGAGACGACACGAGAGCACTGACAAAACAGGACTGTGGGGACCATTCACTGCTTAGTGACTCCCCAGGAACTTAATGCAGAAGGAGCTGTGGAACTGTCATGGGGCACCAAGCTGAAGGGCAAAAACAATTGCCAGCTGAGAAGGGAAGTGAGTGAGAAGAATGATGGGGCGTTACCACTGGTCAGGGTCCCAGCTGTGGGTCAAACCCAACCGGCTGCCTTGGTTTACCAGGCTGTTCAGAAACTTTGCTACTGCTTGCTTTGATCCACTCCTGGAACGTCAGCAGTATGAGGTACATGTTTTATAGCTCTTTATCATAAAGCCTTTGATGGATTGCTCAAAGTGTTTGCAAAATGGGATATTTGTACCTTTTTTTATTTTTTGCAGAGCTGATTTATAAAAGTACATCTAAACAATAGTGTTATAGAAAGTAGAAGTTATTTCCATGTCATCAAGTGGAATTAACAGCTGAAAATAATCTACACATCCTTGTGTTTCTAGTGAAGCCCCTTCCGATAATGAAGCCTGTTTTATTTGCTGTTCAGTGATGGATTCTAAGGCAGATACAATCTGGCTTTTGATGTGTCAAAGAAAATGATTGAGTTGATTTTTTCCAAAACACAGATATGGCACAATTGGAGCCCAAATAATCCAAATCTTTACTTATGGACCAGAGGTGGATCCCATCAGAATAGGGGAAAGTGTGGAACAGACAAATTTTTCTGTGGATCTCTGTTCCATCAAAAACTGTAGTGGTGAGCCTCAAGAAAAAGGTTAGTCTTCCTTTGGTCACAATTTTTCCTCAAAAAAAGATCAGGCAGGAAGAGTAGTGATTCATGTCTGATATTGATGTAAAGCAAGTATGTACCTCATCTGTTGAAAACATTGATCAAGGCCACTTCGCTCTTTTTTTAACCATGGCTCCATAAATCTGCCAGTATCAATGAAAGTCACTCTTATCTGCTTCAGGTTCTAAATGGCTACGCTAAGGATGCTAAATTGCAGCTAATGGTTCTTTACATCCAGGAGTCAATTGTCATACTTATCCCTTTTAAAACTCTCCTTCTGATTTTTTTTGGTTGGTTGGTTGGTTTTTAAACAACATGTAAGCAAAACAAGGACGCATTAGAATAAAGGATGAAATTCCACATGATAATTTTTAATGAAGTGGGTTTAATGTTCAAAACTTTTTTGCACATCATTTGTCTCCATGGATGTTGGTCAAGAAGCACAAGAACCCAGCAGGATGTGGCATTTTTCAGTGCATAGGGTCTATTGATTATGGCAAGTGAATTTGAATAAAAAAGGTCTGGAAAAGCGATATTCCTGTTATATGTCGATGTATACTTTGTGGCTCAAGGTCAAATCAGAAATAGATTTAAATTCGAATCTAATGAATCCTGAAATGTTATGATCAAAATGCTATGGGAAGCATTCTGTTCACCCTGGATCTCCATCCATTAGTGCACAGAAATCTGTGACTGACCTAAAATTTCATATGGACACCAATTTCTGGGATCTTTTTAATACCATCCAGCCCAAATCAGAACAGGAAAATGGGAATGAGTCTAAAAATGATAAAATAAGCATCTGTTGCCAGTTAGGTCATTGGGTGTGACTGCCATCTCCCCATAACATCTTTAGTCTGTTTTAAGTAAAAGGCTAGGAGGAGGTAGGTGGGTGCTCTGGAGGAACCAGAACCTAGATCATAGGGGCTTCAATCACACGGTTTCTCCAACTGACCCACTGTGTACAGAGTAAAGGGAGAAGACTGGGAAATCTGGTCTTCTGGATGTATGGCTATTCTAAAAAGCCACCACATAACCACAGCTGGTGATGCATTACAACTGCCAGAATTCCCACTTGGAAAACATACTGTAATTTGTCTAGTAAATCCAAGCATTTGACTTGCCTATTTAATAAAGTCAAGGAGGTGCCAGACACCATATGTGGGGCGCTGAGGGGATATGAATGAATGAACAAGCAGGTAGGACCTAGCTCATTCTATCTCACAAACTGAGTTTAAATCCATGGGTTTGCTCTGCACTGCGGTACTTTCTGCTGGCAGCACAGTTCCATAGCTCCCAGCATCACACCTTTATCAGGGACTTCTCAGCAGTACCTAGGGTGGGCTGGAGAGTCTCTCTCCAGAACCCCAGTGTAGAGCAGGGATTGCCTTTTCAATATTGTATACTAAATGTGCTCAGGTTTGAGGTATATTCTCAGTGGACAACTTCACCTCACACAACAGGAAATAATAAAACTCCCTTCTTTGATGAGACATTGAGAACATTTTGAAAAGGAAATATGTTTAATTTTTGCCTCAAGGGTATCAGAGATTCTCTAGACAGATCTGACTGTATTTCAGCTATCTTGGCAATGAAATCCCTCCATAGTCTTGCCCCAACACACATTCCTATGTAATATGAACATGAATCTCAGAAGCAGATGGAGTACTCTTTACCCAGAGTCTAATCCTAGTGAGGTAGAGAGGCCAGATGGTCTCACTTTCCAAATGAAAACTTTCAGAGAGTCTTTAAACTAAGCAAAGATTTTATTAACATTGATGGCTAGATATAGTGTAATGCACAGAGAAGATTAATTAGAAACCCTAATTAAATGTAACAGTGTAAAAGAACCAGAGCACTATTTGGCATCAAACAGCTTTTTAAGATTCTTGTTGAAACCTGGAGCCTTCAGCATGGCTGAGCTGCAAAAAGAACAACAGAAAAGCAGAAACAATGAGATTTACTAAAAGGTGCCAAACTCAATTCTACATGCGATCATTTAATGTATTTTTTATAGAATCACAGGAAAGAGGCCTGAAAGGAACCTTTAGAGGTTGCCTAGTTCATCCCCCTACCCCAAGGCAAGATCAACTGTACCTAAATCATTCTTGACAGATGTTTGTCTAACCTGTTCTTATAAAGCTCCAATCACGGAGATTCCAAAACATCCCTAGGCGGTCTATTCTGGTGTTTAACCAGCCTTGTTTGAAAGTTTTTCCTAATATTTAAGTAAGAATCACTGCTGCTCCAACTTTAAACTTGCTATTTTTTGTTCTATTGATTAAGGGCATGGAGAAAAGTTTATTCCTTTTTCTTGTTTCACCAGGTGTCTTTCACAAATGGGTAGAACAGTCCTATATTTGTCTGCTGGTTTGGGTTTTAGGGGTTTGTTCTTCTAAAAATTTTACTTAGAGCAAGAAATCCAGATTATTTCATTTTCTTCCATTTAGACTTCTGATCATTTGTTTTTTCTTTGTTAGGATTATGTCTCTCTCAAAGGTGGCATCAGAGGCTGGATGTTGCAGCTGCACTCTTAGCTGTGCTCAGCAGAACAAAAGGACTGTGTCAGATGTCTTATGGACAACATTTCTGTTATATATCTTGGTGGGGGGATTGCTTCTAAGGTTTGACTTTGTTGATTCATGCTAAATCCATGCTCCTTTCCTACAGAACTCTTACCTAGATACTCATATCCATCTTGATATTAATAAAAGTTGACTGAATGTATTGACAAAGGGGTTTCTTTGCTGGTTTTCACTCTGGACAGTTGAAGAAAAAAGAACATTTATTTGCATGAAGTGTTTATCATATCTCCAAGCAATGAAGTGAAAGAGTTGGTTTTCTTCAGTTGGTTAGAGGATCATGTATCTGGAAGTGATGTTTTAATTCTCAGACATACAGAGTGGAGTAATTGGGGATTCAAGCACCACACGTCACTTCTCCCTTTAAATTCTAAGCTTGCAGCTTGGACTCGCAGCAGGATTTCTTGCAAACCGTGGAGAGTGACCAAGAAAGTCAGCACATTTTCACAACATCCTGGCCTCTGAGTTGATTAGGTGGCAACACAACTCTGCAAGGTTGTACCATCTTGATAAAACTAGTTTGGATCTTCAAGAGGTGACCTGTGTGCTCAGGCAAGGCAACTGCAGCCAGCCCATGGCATGGAGAATGGCTTCCAGGAGCCACTGCCTCCTCCTGCCACCCACCAGTTGTGCTCCTTGGATAATGCTGCTGTGAAGTGTTGTAGACAAGCACAGGAAGAGGCATCTGGATAATGCTGCTGTGAAGGTTTGCTGAGACAAACACATGTTTATAGCTCACAGAAAAGGGAACAGATGTGCAGATTCAAGGAATTTTACCCCCCAAATGCTGCAGTCACAGCTAAAGAAGTAAAAATAGATGCATTTGTGGGAGTAGCAGTGGTGGCAAGGACTAATGCTGAAAGTGTGCAGGGAGGGAGGAAAGGACGACTTATCGCAGAAGCAAGGATAAGCGAGGAGGGCATTAATTATGGAGTGCCCTGAAATAGTGACAGCACCCTTAACAATTTTCATCTTTTGTAGTTTCCCAGCATCAGCTGCATAACACCCTTTCCTACTACCAGTGCGCAGCACATATGGCTGCCTTGCAAGAATCACACAAATCATCCAGTAAGTTCATTTTTATTAGTAGCTTCTGCTTAATTAAGGGATGCATCATGCTTCATCAATCAGCTTCTGTGCAAGTGAGTTGGTCTCAGCCACTCTGCTGATTCAAACTCCAAGCAGATACAGTTCTTGCGCTGTAGGCAAGAGGCTGGTTAGCTTGACTTTTGGAGATTGCTGTATAGCTGATCATTAAAGGGAAGCATCGTACCACAGCTATGGCAACGGTGGATCTACAATGACTTACTGCCGTTGTGCACTGAAAGCTTGTTGCAAAACCTAATCTGAAGAAAAAGGTTAGCGTTAAGAGTGAAAAGAGTGGTTATGGATTCAAAACTGTTGTTTATTTAAAAATGTAAACCTTCTTTAAGCATTCTGGTTTACAAATAAACCAGTTAAATGAGCTTCTGGAGTCACCACAGGTTTCCCAATGCTGCATTTCAGCCCCGCAGAAGGAATTCCTGGAGAGGCACAAGTCAGGAAGGTGTGTGACACGGCACAAAGCCAAACAGAGATGGTGGTGCTACTTCCCATAACGGAGACATGAATCTGTACAAGAGCACACACGTCTGAAAGCAGGGTTGGCTTGGGATCTCTTCGTGATGCTACACAGTGAGATGTATGTGTAATTATAGATAATCACATTCCCCCGTCTTTCAGTTAATGATGAAAAGACCGTCTGCTATTGCCAGTCCATTACTGGTCCCTGAATAATGCTCATAGCAACAACTCAGTGAATTACTTTTATTTGCTTAATAACATTAAAGGTGTAATTGATCAGATAGAAGATTTACAATTTAATTTTTCCATTGAAGCCTCTTTCATGCCCTCAGATAGACTTTTCCTGGATTCGTCCTGTGCAAGAAAGGTTAATTCTGATGAATTATCCTAAACTCTATCATAGTTTCACTGCATGAAAGATTCATTAAGAAGCAGAACCTACCAAAACCCCACTCACAGTCAAAATCAAATTTGACTTCAGTCTTCTGATGTGAAGATCTAGTGCATTAACCCATCAGGATATCTAACCCTCCAATGCATCTTTTCAAGAAATCACTAAGTGAATATAAGTAACATTGTAACATACATGTAAGCTACTTCATTTAAATACACAGGTCATCATTTTCCTCCGCAATTTTCATGGCAGCTTATCCTTCACATATTTCATTATTAAATTTTATGATGGCTTTTGAAGGCCCTCAGATGCTCTATGGATTGCTTATGAAATAGTATATGTACAGTCTATATGGTTAAACTAGATCCATCAGCTCTAGTATATTATTATATACATCTCTACCATTAATCTGTTGTAAATGTTGCAAAAGCCTTATATGAGTTTTACTTCTGCAGTGCATATATCAGAACACTTTTTTTTTTTTTTTNATCATTCTGTAGGAAGTAGGGGAAAAAAAAATTTCAAGATGCCTCTAACCCACATTACAGGTATCAGCAAGTTCCTAAGTTCATCCCAGCCCAGTTAAAGACAGGTGTTTGGTTACTGGCATTACCAGTCCTGACCCAAGATGAGGGCTGACCTGTCTTTTTTGCATTCTGTAATATAATATTTTGTGACTCCAGAAAACAAAGTTAATATGTGCTAGTGCTACAGGCTATCACTCAGTTGTGGTGAGAAGTCACATATAGAAATTATACATCCTACACAGGATGCAACAAAGGCAGAGAAACAGATGTGGTTTTGTAGATATCCTCCATGACAGGATCTACTGGAAACTGACTATTTCAGCCAAATTAATTTTCAAGGAAATAACTCTGTCAACCAGACGATTTGGAGCTCTAGACTGCTGCCCTCTCTTATGTAGAATCAAGACCATTCAAACTGTTGATAAAGTTCAGCAAAGGTGATGATCCTATTTATTGCCTGACTGTCATGAATTAGTGACAAGCAGCGTACCCTCTTTCCATAATTTGTTGTGATTTGTTGCATTTTCCCCACAGCCACAAAATCGTTCTTGGGAAAAGAGATCAAGCTGTTTCTGAACCTCACTACACATTTCTGTAAATAGATTTCTTAACGGCCATGAATTTTGGGCTGTTCCTAGCTGGCTGAAAACTTATGTGAAACTTGCTATTTTATCTGAGACTATTCTGTGCCCTGAAGCTCAAGGGGAGGAGAGTTGTGCCTATAAAACTGTATTAAAGAAAATATAAGAAAAAGCTGCACAGCCTTCATTATCTGTCGGTTACAAAACTATAACTGTTCAACGGTCCTCAGGAGCAACTTGTCACCGCACAGTCTTGAGCTGATCTTATTTCCCAAACATCTGTGATTTGACGGGACCCTTCACACAAGCTCCTCACTCAGCCAGGAAAGCAAAGATGCTCTTAGCTCACTTCCTTAAATCTCCTGACTCATGAGGTGGAGAAAAAGCAGAGAAATTGGGCTACAAACTGGGGAGAGCAAAACAAAATACGTCATGAAATGTACTTCCATCAGCTTGGTTCCTATATCACAGTGGTGACTTGTCAGAAATCCTGCCTGAGTGTAGTCAGGTTGCTGGGCAGTAGTTGAGCAATGACATTATAAGACTTTTACAAAGACTACTCTGACCTTGCAGAAATTTCTTGTGAGCCGGAGGTTTGAGGAGTGGATCATAAAAAGCAAATTGCTGTGGTGAAAGCACTTAACAGAAGTTTCAGGAAGGTTTTTGCCCCTTAGGTTTCTATTACACTTTCTTCCTTAAATCCCTTATCTATCCCTTCATTTGCTTACTTATTATACCTACATGCTCAGAGGAAAACTATAGCTCTCAGATTTTTTCGCCCGAAATTGTGAGAGGATTCTGATTTTGATGAAGTTCTGGATCTGAAATGTATCCCTCTTTTATCAGCAAATAGATTATCAGGTAAATCCAGCAAAGGAATCATTGTAAACCATTTGATATTTAAGCATATTAAGGCCTTTGTTTTCAGGCGGCTTTTCATTATAGGGTGTGATTATACCTTTCTGCTGAAATGCAACTAATATAATTCAGAGAAAAGAACAAACCTCTGGCATCAAAGACATGTTCCCAAATGACCAACTGATGCATATTGCCAGGGAATCGTGCTCGACATGTAGGGATGGAGAACAAGTCCCCATAATCTATGACTTACTATCTGTTTCTAAGTGATTCTGGCTGTGTCGATAAATTTGTTCACAGCTCTAATTGTGTTAATGAATTGAACATAATTAAACTTACAGCATGTTACAAGCTTCCTCTGGCAACTCTAGTAGGTTTCTTAAGTAACAGTTCATCAGCAACCATCAGTGCTGCTTAAGTCTTCCTAAATTTGAACAAATGAGCCCTCATCTGGATTTTGAAATGTGTCTTGAAATTTAGCTGTCCCATGTTTGCAGCGTGAAAGGGTGGAGATACAAAATGCACGTACCTTAAAATAGAACAAAAAGTGGAGTGTTTCATTCCATTTAGCTGGACTGATAACTGGTTGTTCATGTACACAGAGCTAGGAGTGCTATAATCCTTTGATCTATCTCCACCTAGTTTTTCGGAATGATCCTCTGTCTACTCTGCTTCTTAAGTATTTGAAGATTTGTGGTATTCATTAATTTTTCAAGCTATTCATTCTGACCTGTCTTGTCTATCCCTTTGGTCTATGGCTATCTCTTAGAAGTGTTATATATTCTCCTGTTTATTATCCTATATATCGGATCTCCTCCTTGTTGCACATACAAATCTTTTACAACCAATAATTAGGTAATATTAACAAATAACAATGTATTATGAATACTTTACAAAGTTATTTTTAACAAAATTTTTAATTTTATTTTCAAATTAATTTTTAGTCATCACTAAAAATCTACCCTTAAACTTGCATCTTGTTCTGTTTTTCTTCGTCTTAACATTGCTGTCTTAATAACATACACAGAATTTGCTATTTTTAATTTTAAATATATTAAAATCCAGAAATGGTGACTACTCGCTCTTTACTGGTAACATTCTTATTTAGTGATGTACCTATATAAGATTTATAATACTATCTGAAAAAAATAGATACAGTATATATGTGTTATTTTTCAATCAATAGCCTTTCCCTATAAAAACACTGATTCTGTTTCAGTGTTTTCATAACAGCACAAAGTGTTGCAGGAATTACTGATGGTGCAGAACATTATCAAGTGCACACAGCATGATGCCTACACTGCTCTCACGATGTAATTTTTAAAGAAACTCCAGCAAACCAAACCCTCATGATGCACACTAGATAAGAATATGGAACAAATAAAATGATCTAGGAGAAATGTTGCCTCTAGCACAAATGACTGAATCTCATTAATACCCATGCAGTTATCTTCAGACCACAAAAAATACATCTCTATGTATTAGCTAGCACAGATACCTCTGTGCAGTTTAGGTTGTATAGACATGCACAGAGTATTTTCTGATTAAATTAACCTGTGTCGGGTTCTTAAGGTTATGTTTTTCTTTCCTGTGCATCCATATCCAACCTGAGGGTAAGCCTTATTTTCAGCATCCGCCTTAATAAAAGTTTTGTGGTGATCCTCAGCACAAAGAATTTCTGCTTTGAATATTTTCTATATTACACCATGCTTTGTAGACCAAATAGTAGCAAGGTCCCCATGCAACAGCCTTTTTTCAGTACTAGGAGAAAGCTGGGTAACATCTTAAGAGAGTAGATAAGCACAACGCAATCAAACTTGTAGGATACACACGTACCACGTATGTGTCAGGGGTGTTTGTGTGATAAATTACACAGACCATGTGGTAAATTGCAGCTTGCGCTTTTGACTGCCTCATCTACCCTCTGCTTACTAATCCGTCTCCACTGGGACCACTTCTATCATTTAAGAGATCTGATCAACAGCAAACGGCTCCCTTAAAAAACCCCACAAAACAACCTGCCGCTATACATAAAGGAGGTTTATCTAACCACAGTAAATGCTGGCTATGTCAGCAACCCTAAGCTAACCCATTTCATGGCATTTAAAGGGACATAAATGGCAAAAAAGAGGGATACAATATATGGAAAGGCCTTAGCACATCTTTTAACAGAGATCTTACTGGTCCTGAAAAGATCTGTATGATGAAACTGAGGTCAGGCTTCCATCGCAGTTCAGAAATAGTATACTGTTTGTACTACCCCGACCCAACCTCTCACCCCCCAAAGAAAAAAACCCAAACAAACAACCAAGAAAACAGAAAACAACCAAATGAAGAAAGAAAAAAAAATCACCTCCTCACTTCCCAAATCCATTCAGAACAGTTCAATGAGCTCTCAAAGTCCTGAGCCAGAAACATAATTTGACTTTTGATGCTATATTGAGACTAATATACTAATTCCATATGGTTAGATTAATCCATTAATCACTGCTAAAAATGATTGTGTATGTACCTAAATTAGCTGGATCTTTCTTACGGGAAGCAAAGAAGAATAAAAGGCTGTATAACACTAAAGGTAATTCCTGTGGCTGATAATTAGCATTGTATTTAAGCACTCCTTCTTACACTGCTGCTTTCCCTTGAAAAAAGCAAAGCAATGTCCTCATCTTCACTGAACATGGTATTAGCACCTTAGAATTACACCGCTCTGGAGCCCAGACTTAATTAAATAACAAGGTTAGGATCAGACAATATATCAAGGTTATAAACTGGAGCGGTAACCTTCTGGAGAGGAGACACTCTCAGCTTTCTAACAGAAACAGGATTTTGTGTCTATATTTGGAAGGTCCTGAGAGAACAGACTTTAGTATCAGCATAAATTAAGCACAGAGAATGCAATTTAGGTACAGTTAGTCTCTGTTTCTATCTGTGCTTTGGTTCACAACTGGAGTTCCTGGGTGTGCAGTGGTTGTGCTGCCACAGCTGATAACAGCACCAAAAATGAAAACAGACGGATTTCCAGTAGCTTTGGGTCAGGCCCTGCATTGCTGTAGCTGCGGCTGGTCTTTAATAAGGAACTTCACCTGAGCTTCAGCTTCAGCTCAGGCTCTTTCCTGCTGCCTGCTTTCTACTCGCTGTTTGATTCCATCAAGCACAGCAGCACCAACAACCTAAAGCTCACCCTGACACCAAGAACATTTCTAGTGGCTGCTCCCAAAATGTGCATCTCCATAAGAAAACAGGTGAACAGTGGCCGATGCCCAGTAGAAGGGGGAAGGAACTGTCTTTTCTGAAGTGCATCTATACCAGCAGCATGTTCCCCTTTAGAGCAGTGAGGTCTGTTCATAACGAAGCTGCTGTATAAAGCAAGCAGAGACTTTTTGTTCATGGAGATAAACTCTAAGGACTAGAATGTGTTTAACCGAGGACAGATTGTCTGGTATACTAACTCTGTTTGTCTGGCAAGACCCAGGGAAATATGACAAATTAGCCAAGCAGTCCACAGCATTCAGATTTCCAGGGGTACAACGTGCAACAGAAAACTCAAACTTGCTTAAGTGTGTTGCTGGGAAGGTTCCCTCTGTTCCAAATTATGAAAAACCTTGTTAAAGTTTTGCAAAATTTGTTCTTAATTTGATTGTGGCTGTACTTCTAAAAAGAAGATAAAGCATCATTATTGAATTTTCATGCAAACTATTATGCATGGAACAACTCATTATGAAAAAAACATATTTCATATTTCCAGAGTCAATACTTCAAAGGTTAATAGCACTTCATTGAAACAAAGGTTGAAAGGTCTGAAGATACATAGAGAAAGCTTGGATAAACAACAAATAGGGGAGGATGAGCTAATGATTTGCAATGATCTGTAGGATGGATGAGCCAGAAGGAATGAAGAATTATAGAAAGGTACAGTAAAGTGCAGCAAGGGTTAATGGAATGAAAATAAGACATGGAAAATGTAGGATAGGCACATGAGGAAAAGGTTCTTACTGGATTTTTATTATTATTACTACAAGTCCTATCAGTCTGCCAAACCACATGTTGGAATTGCTTAAAGTCTCTGGAATAGTTAACATTAACCTATATACAATAGAATACACCATTGTGGCAAGAGCAATGTCACTATGGGTGATGAGGAAAAGGTTTCAACCTAGAGTCTGCCTGGTTTCATCTCTTTATTCCACCAGCCTGTGGCTGCAGTGGGAAGACCACAGCGTGAGAAGAACAGAATCAGCTGGTGAAAGAAAAAAAAATCCACAATAAAATAGGTTTGTGGTCCATTAAAAAAGAATAAATTGAAAGGGCCTTCATAGTCCTTAGAACATGTGAATTATACAAATGTTGCCCCTGACCAGCCTGGGGAGTGGGGTAGGAATTTCACAAATAACTGCTTTCAGTTCCACATCAGTGAGTTTCCAGGCTGAAACTGAGCGTCTGTCTGGAGAGCCAAATTTCATGACATCGGATCAATTTTTCCTTTGCTGAAAGGCCTCACATTTTTTATGTGCATCCAGGCTGAGGTAACTGCTTAATGCCATATTTCATTGGGGAAAATGTCTTTTCAACATGGAAGGGTTACTTTACAAACAAAGCTTTTTCCTTCCTAATAGCAACATTTGCTCATTCCAGTCCCACCACTGAAAACCGCATGCATGCTAATAAATAGGATACTTGTGGGTGCTTCAGCTGATAGTGTTGCTAATCATACACAGCACTGTAACTTGGTAATAGTAGATGACTTAGGCCTAGGTACACAGCATATCGACTAAGAAAGAACCCAGCTTGATGCTGAGGTTGCAGATGTTGGGGAACTGATTGAGAGAACTAAAACTATTTTGAGACTTCCAGAGAGGTAAGAGCTGAAGAAATTAAGGAGAAAGGATGATCCCTTGGTGGATGAATCTTTATCTCTCTAGTGGCTTCACTTGTGATCACCTGCAGGAGCAATTTATTCCTTTGGCAAATGGGAAGGTTTTGTTTGGGTTATAGTATCATAGAATCACTTGGGTTGGAAGAGACCTTTAAGATCGTAGAGTCCAACTGCAGCCTAACTCTGCCTAGTCCACCTCTAGATCATATCCTTCAGCACAATATCTATTTGCCTTTTAAATACCTCTAGGGATGGTGACTCCACCACTTCCCTGAAGTGTAGTTGGTCCATTCAGCAGAGGCTAATACTAACAATATGTTCCCAAGGCACACGCACATGTAACTACATCCATAGCTATGGAAACTGTTCAGAAAAACTTGTCACTGCTCATTTCCAGAAGGAGTCTAACAGGCAAAAGACAAGAGTTACCAGCACCATTCTTCAGTGAGAAGACTAACCTCATTCTTCCAACAGCCTGGAGTTTAAAAAAAAATTAAAAGGGAAAAACAGTGCTGCTGTCAAAGTTGGCTCTTCACAGTGGTTCAAGTCACTAAATAAGAAGTGGGAACTGTATGACTACCTGCCAGTATGTGTTATCCTAAAATTTTCACATATAGACTTGAGAATCCAACCATTTTCAGAGCATATGAATATAGTTCTAACATGCTGTATTGGGTAACCTGAAAAGTTTTAAGTGGACTGTCCAATTTTGTCAAGATTTTAGTGTTTGAAAACAGTATAGCTGGACAACAGCGATCCTGCTTGGGGGTGTTCAAGTTTCACATGACTGGTTTGATTTCTGCTTCTATCATGAAGATGGACTGATGTGATTTTGAACTGATGCAAAGTTAGAAAACAAATGGATGTCTGATGAGTGGCTGATTCTGTATCTGCCAGTAGGATTTTTATACTTTTTTTTAACCATTTTGTTAGTTACTGAATCACTAATACCACTACTATTTTGATATGAGGGTACTTAGCCATCTAATACAGTGATAGAATATTAACTACAATTGTTGATTCAGCTTCTAACGTGCCATTTTGCAATCTATGGATAGTTGTATAGTTAAATTTGTCATCAAAGGATTGGAAAAGTGTTGCATGGATTTTTTCTTGTTGGAAAAGAATCCAACTCCAATATATCAGTCAAGAGACCTACCTCATAAGAAAACCAAGAATTATTATTAAAACAATATACACATTTAAGGTAAAATCACCCTTCTTATTTTAAAATAGTAATGCTTGATCAAATATTGATAATGTTGTTATTAGAGGGGAACTAGCAGTATCACATAACTTTTAGGGAATTGTCTGACTGGTGTTATTCATTCTGCATCATTTTGAGAACAGAAACATCCCTGGCTTGCTTGCACATAAGTATAGGTATTCTTTATGCTTCTATAGAGGCAGGATTTTTTCATAGAGACTGCTGATTACCCTTCAACTTAAAAATTATTATCCCTTACCTTTATGGAACCTAACGCACATCAGAAATGAACCTGACACCACTCTGCTCTTGAATGATCTTCCTCAATTATTTTAAGAATCAAGTCTACCACTAGAAAAATTATAAATTATAGAATTCTCTCACTCCCAGGTTTACTTTGAATCTGTGCAAATTTGCCAGAATGAAAAGATTACATCTTTAAAGTAATCAGGTGAAAAAAAAGTACATTGAGGTTTTTTAAATTAAAATATTTCTTTTGACGAAGGGATTAGTCTAAGTTTGCACACTCAGTGTAATTAGTGCATATGGTCCAGCTGTGAAGAAATAGCTGAGGACTTCTAACTTATTATTAATTAGGCTCATTAAAATGCAAGTAAGAGAACGATGCCTAGATAAACAATACCTTATGTCATAAAGTCATTACTTGACAAGAGCTAGTCTTGCTAACAGAAGTCATTACTGATATTTTAAAGGAGCTTTTTTTTTTAGACTCCATGGGTGCCAGTTAACTACTTTTGACTGACATCAAGGACAGACATGCAAAGCTGTAAGGAGCCAACCGTACAGCACAGCAATTCTTTTCACATCATTTCAAAATATGTCTGGTTGAGGTCAAAGGTTGACAACCAAATGACAGGCCTTCTTCAATTGCTGTGGTGTCACAGCAGGAGTGTGTCAGGGAAATTTTCCTGGGCCCCTCTGTGAATTTTTACATGTTCACATTTCTTCCCTTGTCTTGTAAGTGGGACAGGATTGGCAGATTTGTGATTAACACCTCAGAAGGAGAAGTGTAGACACCATACCAGGTTGGGAGCTCATGGTAACTGCAGCTAATAATCAAAAGGTTCTCCTTCCACATTAGCACAGTACAAGAGACCAGCATTTTATTTGTGTTCATTTGTTAGAGAAGGGATGTGAGATTATCAAGGGCTGTAGCTGTGTACACTGGTAGGACTCGCTGCATTTCTCACAATCAGCCCAACTCCCAGTGATATTAATACAACAAAAATTTTCCTCGGGACAACAAAGAAACAAAAAGATCTTTTTATTAAATACTTATAAACCACACACCAAACTGCTTTCAGACTTTCAGAAAATGTTTTCCTTTCTTTAAAGTCCATGCATGTTCACTTACAAATAACTCTACTGATACAGACTCCACTCAAAATGCATCAAAACCTGCTATTGACAGGTGCTGAAATGAGGGTCTACCTTTAACACAGGGTCAATTGATAAGTGCCTGACCTAGACTTTTGACTGACATGAAAAGCTGTCAGGCAAGGTGCATCATTATAAGCAGTGAATAAGCACTGGAGAGGTCTGAGTCATCGTTATGTTTGGTAAAATAACTTGCCACAGAAAGAGGAGGTGAGAACCAGATTTTAAGAAAGAAATGATGGAAGGAATGTAATTTTACTAAGATCTGGACAATTAAAGATTGATGTAATAAATAGGACAAGGGGAAATTGTTCCAAGCTGGAACATAGAAAGTTCCATCGTTGTATAAGGAGGAACTTTTTCACGGTGAGGGTGACAGATCACTGGAACAGGCTGCCCAGAGAGGTTATGGAGTCTCCTTCTCTGGAGACATTCAAGACCAATCTGGACACATTCTTGTGTGATCTAATCTAGATTATTCTGCTCCAGCAGGGGTGTTAGACTAGATGATCTTTCAAGGTCCCTTCCAACTCTTAACATTCTGTGATTCTGTGATTCTGTGACTCTGTGATTCCGTAAATGAAGACTTCCCATCGTCTGTTTACCATCCCCTTAAATCATTTTATGTGGCAAATAAATTTAAAAGAAAAGTGTTTATATTGCTCCATCTCAGGGAATGTGCACACTTCGTACCAACCTTTCTCGCCCTACTTACCAAGCTTAACATTTCCCCAAAAATGGTCAAGGATGGGCCCTTGGAACTATTTTTCAACACACATTCAACAAACACAAATACATTTCACCATGTATTACACTTCATATCAAACATATCCATGGCTAGATGTAGATAAAGGCATTTCCCCATTAAAATGACATATGTTTTGGAACTGTAAACAGGTACAGAAACACCTGGGAGATACAATAAATTAAGCAACTGAGACATCATATATATCATATATATATANTTCAAATAGCCAGGCAAACTTCACTCCAAACACTGCAGACTCTCATGTAATTGAAAATATCCTGTCTTAGTCTTAGGACATCTGATTTCATTTCAGAATAAGAGGAAGACTTCAAAAACTAGGCAAGACCATCTTGGTTTATTCTACAGTTTTTTGCTCCTTAAGCACAAGTGGAGAAAAGTGGTGGGTCTTAACAAATAATGAAGTACAAGAAGTCTGAAGATGAAATTGAAGAATTAGAGATGAAGATATCATGAAAACCTTGCCATTAGTGCAAATCAAGACAAATTATACTCAAACTGTATTTTAATTTTTTGTTAATAAATTCTGAGCACGAGGGAAAAACTTAATTTAATCCACTGTACTGGTGTATCTTCTCTTCATCTTGGCTTTAATATATATTCCCATTGTCTACAGGCTACAGTTAAGAAATTTAGCATGTACAAAGTGAAAATTCCACACCTTCATCCTCAAGAATCTAGAAAAATCTCACAAATCTACCTAAAATATAAGCTTTTTTTTTCAAGAGAGTCCAGTATATGAACAGATGAACTCCTTTTGGATAATGTGAGCATGCAACATGATTGCACATAACACATAGTCCCTAAAAAATCTGTAGTCCGAACAGTAAAGGTCTTTTTAGGTCACAAACTGTATATTAACAGAGCATAGCCAGTTGCTCATGAAATTATTATCTAATGGTTGCATCTCAGCACCAAGTGGGTCACACGTGGAATACTCCATCTCATCTTGGGGGACCTCAGCAGCAGACCCTATGACCTGTGAACCAACCTCTTGGAAAACCTAGACCATTGCTATATATGTGAAACAAAAGACATAAAGATGGAGGGGGAAACACCTGAGCTTTCCACACAGGGAAGAGTAAGTACAGCCTGTGAGTTCTTGAAACCATCGCCAACAATCTGGCCTGGAGGTGTCATGAATGGCCTCATAAAGTCTCATACTCTTGCAACAGAATATGTGTCCATATGGGCAAAGACGCAGAGAGAAACATTTATATGTACATAGCTTGCTGCAACCGAGAAAATAATTTGCATTGAAAAAATAGATATGTCTGTAATCTACCATATTCCTGGATGTATGAATTGCTGAAACTAGTCCTTCTGAGATTAGTTAATGATTCATAGATAACCCCTTGTTTTCGTGAAGAGTTTAATTTAAACATTTGGTAGCAAAATCAGAGTGCACTGATAGTTTAGATATGTCTACAAAAGAGTCCAGTTCTGAGAACACTAGTTTTCAGAGATAAAAATTCTGCTTTCTGAGATATATTTTATATTAATTCAAAATAAGTTTCTTGTACACCTAAACTAATTCATAAGCTTATTTGAAAAAATATGCTGACAAATAAAGTTATATCCTTTTTGGTTTGGTTTGGGTTTTTTTTTTGGTTTTTTGTGAGTTTTTTTCCCAAAATGCCTTTTTTTCTAAATATTTTGTTTTCGTCTAGGTGCCATGTTATTCCATTGTTGCAATTCTTCTACATGTATCTTAAAGCTCAACAAAGGCTCTTTATGTTTATCATTAGAGAACAGTTAAGATACAGAAACTGCAGAATGTGAAAAGCCAATTTCCTTGAATGCTTTATAAATACTTATAGACTATAAAAATACACACACAATATATAAATCATATGTCTTCAAGAGTAACAGTAAAACCAGAAGAAACAGTGACAGTGCCCAGTGCAATGACAACTTGCCAGGCTTGGATCTCAGTTTGTTCTCATAGAGCTGTGCTATCTGTACTTTTAGGAACAGTTCATCAAAAAATCTTAATCTCTACTTAAGTCATCAGAAATACAAACCACAAATGAGGATTGCAATATGACAGCTGTGGCCAGTGCTAATTGAACAAATGTTGGGATAGTTAAAACCAGTAGTGCTGTGGAAAATGTGTGATGGGCAGCCAGACCAGCCTCTTCACAAATTGCTGTAGCACAGCTACCTACACATTAAAATACCTCCCAGTGCACTTTTGAGCCAACAGCTGACATCTGGGTAGGGCTGGCAAGAAGCTAAAACACACTTGTGCATTATCCCCGAGTTTTTAGCGAAGCAGAATGGACGTATCGGACGTAAGGAGGTCAGTCTGCGTGGGCTGAGGGTGGTGGGGAGGTGTGCCGCACGTTGAGTTTCTCCCTGGGTTGTGGGGCCCTTGCAGCAAGCGGGAGATGCCTTGCCCTCCATTTAAATGCTGCAAGCATCCTCCGTGACCTTCCCTCTCCCTTCCCAGCGCACACTGACACATCCAGCCTAAATTTGCGTCTCGCATCACCTCAGGATACTCATGGCTAATTTCATTATTTTGGAGAGAAAATGCAAATGAAGCCAGACAGCTGGTGCTTTCCTCGTGGCGAGGAGTGATGGAGGGGCCCGAGGCCTACCTCATCAGAGGCTCTCATACCCGTCTGCTCAGACAGGCCCTGGCGGGAGGAGAGCGGGGAGGCTGCAGGAGCAGCGGGAACAGATGGCAGGGAAGGTAGGAAGATGGAGAAGCAAGAGGGGCCAGAGTCGTTTGGAGGAAGAGGTGGTGTCAGTTACCTGTGGGCTGATGCAGGCTTACAGGACAGTTCTGCATCTCTCAGCCTCCCCTGCTTTGCAGCCTTTTCTGCATTCGCCAGGGATGTGTAAGTCCTTTCGGTGTTGCACAGCATCCTTAAACTCAGGATGTTTCAGAGCCTGCTAGTACTGCTTTAAACCAGCAAGGATCTCAGTTCACTGTTACTGCTGGTCAACTGACTGCTAACTCTTCCTAAAAACAGTGTAACTAACTCCAGCAGGTTTGCAAGTGTTTTGGTGTGGCTTTTTTTTTCATTTTAATTCCCTTTCAAGAGTAAGTAAAGACTTAATAAAATAACCCACCCTCAAAACACGAGAGAGGAGAGATTTAAAATCCATTTCTCCAATTATTCATGGGAAAAGGAAGGGAAAACAAAACCATGCCTGCAAAAATCTGTCAAAACATCGTCTGATAAAGGACCTTTACAAGAGGTCTGCAAGAGTAATGCCACTCAGCACAAACTGCACAGCGTTTCACAGCGGTAAGAACCATTGTAAGAACACATTTCATGGAAATGTTTTCTGGCATCTAGAAAGGTAACAAGATCAGGGGCATCTTAGTATGTAGGAGTTTTACATTACTTTAAAAACAATTATTAACATTATTAATATTATTATTTTCATGTAAGTTGTTCCTGGAGAATTCTGAAATCTTCTGTCATTTGACATACCTGCAGAAAAATAGCAAATGTAGAATTTTTTAATACATTGATTGGAGAGGTAGGTACTTTCAAGGGAGAAGATAGATGTCAATCCATCTCTGGGTGGTATAGGTAGATCTGTTTAAAAACAGACTGAAAGAAAAATAGATTTGAAGATATTAA
This sequence comes from Heliornis fulica, assembly GCA_013399135.1. Lineage (NCBI taxonomy): Eukaryota > Metazoa > Chordata > Aves > Gruiformes > Heliornithidae > Heliornis > Heliornis fulica. The sequence continues at coordinate 369,628 of VXBZ01007160.1, forward strand.
GGTGAATAACTGTTTTCAAGTATTAAGCGGGAATTGGAAAAGGCAAGAAAAGTAGTATCATAGATTTATAGCTCTATCCTCTGAAACGTTTTAACGTTAATTACCATGACGTCACATCCATCCTGTGTTAAAAAAGAAACCACACAATCCTGTATTCCTACAACAGAGTTCTTTTAGATCACTCTCTTTAATAAATATTCAGATCTGTCTAGAAATTGTAATAATATATTAATTATAAAAGCTAATCTCTGATCCATTAGGTGAGTAAGCAGAAGATCAGTATTATCACCAAAGCAGATTCATAGACTTTAAAGGAGATGACTGATGCTCTGCTAACAGACCTAATAACTGGTGTCTGGCAACAGAACTAATAACACAGGAATCAAGAGACTTGGTTCCCAATACTTTTTAGATACAGATCTGAAGTTAAACTGCTACCATAAATCTTCTTGTCATCAGTTTAGAAATATGCAGGCAAATACAAGATTTAGATCCTGTTTGGTACAGGGTGCAAAGAACTGTCAATGGCTGTTGCTGGGGAACTCTCCCATTTCTTCTCTCCCTCTTTCCCACCTCTCACCAAAATCTCTATAAAGCCAGTCACCTTTCCAGCCACCTTATTTGTATTATTTGCCCATCTCTCCAATGTGTCCTCAATCTTGTAGGCTCTGCGCCTCCTTTACTACTCTGAGTTTCTTTTTCTATCTTTTCCACACGACGTTATCCAAGACCTGTCCATCCCTCCTTCCTTGTGTTAGGGATGCTGACAGGCACCAGGGCTCCTCATTGTTACCCTGCCTGTGTTGTTTCTCCCTCAGATGACATGTATTCCCTATGTACAGAAAGCTTCTCCCATTCCCCTCTAACCTTTCCACCACAACTTTTTTTCCAAACAATGCTGTGGACCTCCATCTCCTTCTCAGCCTCCATCAAACTCTGCTGCTCCCAGTTGCTTCACTCAGTTCCTTTCTTAAGTAGTCCTCCCTGATTTTGACTGATGGCATCTTTGCTCTTCTCACTATTTTTCTTCATCCCATACTTCAGCATCCATGATGAAAAGTCAGCTTAACAACAGCTCTTTTCCTGTCTTAACGTCTCATATTTACATGCATCCTGTAACTGGATTTCAAACTTCCTACCCTCTCTCCAACAAAAAAAAATCCCATTCTTCCTGCTCTATGCTAAGTATTGTTCCTCTCTGGTCTCTTTGCTGTTAAATCCTATCTCTCTAACTTTGTCCCCTTCAGGACTGCCTACCAGCCTGCCAACTTGCCACGCCTTTCAGCCCATCAGCTTTGAGGTGTTGTTCTCTCCCCTCCCTAAGCATACTGCTGGGGAATTCCTGTTACACTTGCCTAACATTTTTAGAGCTTTAGCTTTGATTCTTAGTCACCACAGCATTTTTCTCTACACTTTTCTTCTATGTTGAAACATAAATCTGTCACATATTATCCAAAATAAAATCTTTGACTGTGATTTACCTTCACCTGTGTTTAGTGATAAATTTAAATTTATTATGAAGAAAAAAACAAACTTTGATATGTCTTCTGACATATGACTTTCTACCTACCCAGACTTTCTTGCTTCCTCCCATTCGCTATTTTCAGTTGTTCTGGTGCTTATCTTCAGCATTATCTTCAACATAGCTTATAAAGAAGCCTGTGCCTAGCTTGGAGATATATATTGTGTAACATCTCCATGATATAGATTTTCGTGTCAATCTATATAAAGATAACTCTTGGATGGTATCTACTCACTTCGCATCCTGATTATTGTAACATCATTTTCTCTGTTGCATCAGATTCATCACTTATTCTCAATTCCAGAATCTGTCTGCAAATTATCCATCATCTCCTGATAAGTAGAAAGTTGATTCCTGCATCTGATCAGCTTAGACTGCTATCTTTTGCTACACATTCATATTTCACTGTCTTTATATTTCTCATTTTCCATGGGTCCAATAGCAAGAACAAAACTACAATGAATAAATTTTGGATGTATGTACACCTCAAACTCTCACACATACTAAGGATGCCTAATTTACTAGGCTGTATTTCCCTATAGCTTTTTATCATTTTAACATCACTACTTCATATGCTGAGATTGTGCAAAGGTTGGGAGCAGATTCCTTTAATCTAGGTGTTCTTGTGCAGTAGAAGCAAAACCATCTCCTCAGATAAGCTAATGTGAACCCCTCCCCCCCCCCCAAAAGGTGATATACAATTGGCATCATGTATCTGCTTGTTGATAGAAGAAAGGTGTGTGAAATATCTGAAGCAGCCTGGCCTTTCCTCTAGGCGGGTTGCTCTCTACCTATCCTACTGACTCCTCCTTTACATGAAACAATTACAAGTCTCCCTGGGGAAAGGAGTGTGATTTTCTAACTCAGGGATTAGGTTATTCATCAGAATAAGGGTCATCTTTGAGTCAGCTCTCAAGCATCAATTATGAATTTCTATTATGCAGTCTCTAAAAGAGAGGAAAGCTGACCAAAGAACAGAGGAATACATCTGATAGGCCCCAGTCATTACATAGCTACTGATCTGTTTAAATCTTGCCAAACTGGAAGCAGCTTTGGGAGGAAGCATCTATGGAGTGGTAAATACTGAAGGAACTCTACCAGTAGACACAGGGGCATGTCAGCTCTGAGCAGAAATGAGCTGTATTATCAATCCCATTGCCAGCTCCCAGTGAGACCAAGGCATAGCACAGCAAAGCCCTGTGTGAGAGACACTAGCTGAGGTCTAAATTTTTTTAATCTGGTCTGCTTTACACTTCCAGCTGTGCAAATAACACTTGTACAGGACCATGCTGACAGATTTCCACTGCTGCTACTTCTGGAGATAGATTAACAGGCTTGCTGTATCTCTGCACAGACCTACATTGTAAGATGTAGGATAATACTGGGCACTGAAGATTACAGCTCCCTAAGGAGTTGTGAATTTTGTTCCCCAAAAAAGATTCCAGAATTGGAAAATATGTTCTCTCTAAATGCCCTCATTCAGGAATAGGGCTTAAGTCACTCTTTATAATCAGGTTTTTATTGATTAAACAAAGACATGATCTGTTTACCATAACATCCCTATACATAAGAGCTTGCTCTTTTTTTTTTTTTAATCAAAGAGACACTCTGTTTAGCCATCAGCATTTACAAAAGCAGCAGCACAGACATGTCAAGTTCAACATGTTTTCATCCTGCGTTACTGAGCTCAGCAGTTAGACTGTTCATTAATTTCCCCTCCTCCCCTTCCGTAATGCCCCCCCAACGTAATGCCCTGAAGAGGCACACCTGCAGTGGCAGCAGCTTCCCATTACTGCTGCTGGATTCCATGTTTTAGTCCCTTTTAAGGGTATCTCTGTTGTAGAGCTCTTTCTGTCTAACCCCCGGCTTGCTTGAAACCCATGCTGACTGCACAGACAACTCATTTGCCTGGCTGAAATTTACACCCAAGCATGAACTGGCTCCTCAGGTTTTGCCAGCGCTGGGCACTGTTTTATCTTCTGATTTTGCATACCTGTGTTTATGTCAGGAAACCAGCTGTCATGGTGTCTGAAATAAAGGGTGTTGGCTGTGAAATAGAAAGCAGACCTTCTCTTGAATCACAGAGCTGTCAATATTTGATTTCAAAATCATATTTCTTTCAGCCCCTCCCTGTGGGGTCCATGTTACCTAAAACATATGACAAAGACAGTGCTAAGCATGATGGTTTTACCCTGCAAGGAGCCTTCTGTTTTGAAGTGTAGAGAGGAAAAGAGAAGCTAATGCACTCATTGGTTCTCATTCTCTCTTTGGAGCTTTAGTAGACACCACAGAATCTGGAAAGGAGGTTTTCCTCCTTCAGCTGAGTCTGAGGTTCAATCTTTTAAATGCTACATCTAGCCATTGCCCCAGTGGTCCAGCAACCTTGTAGTCTTAGAGCAGGAGCACATGACCTGAAACCAGAAAAGGAAAGGGGCTGATCATGTATCTAAAAGTACTGCATAGCAGTTGCTGAAGCAGTAGTCATTCATGGTTCCTAGTCAAGCCTGGGTTCCATTACAGCCAGTGTGGTTTTTTGTTAGCAAATTCACAGGCCTGAATATCAGATGAACCTTCAAGGATCAGGATAACATAATTTCTAAATATAATTTACTTTAGCAATAGCCCTACTTACAGAGTCCTCTAAACCTATGTGCAGTAGAAATGCAAAAAATGACAGTCTTTGTTCATGAGGATGTTTTGGGATGCTCAGGGAAGAGGTATATACACAACACATCTGTGGCTGCAGCGCTTGGGCAGAAACTGGAAGATACAGGTTTAATGCACTATATGTGACTCCCATATTTGGTAGACTTTGGGTACTCAGCAGTGAATAAGTGTGTTCTCAGTCCTTCCAGTGGTATGGGAAAGATGATGAAAGCACACCTGGAGAGTAGTGTGTGATTATAGCTACAAGTGAAGTGTGAGATCCAGTTCAAAGTTCTGGCCTTTATACACAAACAAACTATTTTTCTTCAAACCATGCAGATGAAATCCCATAGTCAAGTGCAAAGAGATCCCATCCTCTTAAATCAAATCAGGATTACTCCATGTGATTGTGTAAACCACCTCTTTCCCCAAGCCCTGATACAGTTAGGGTTACTGAAATTGATGAAGTCCACAGCTTAACTTGCACAGGCCACAGGAAAGGATTTCTAGAGAGAGTGTTCACAGTTATGAATCTGGCCTGAGTGTTACATTCTTGGAGAAAGGATACCAAATGATCACATAAGCAAAATCTAGGAGGTAATCTAGTCTGTATTAGTTCTGACCTTATGTGATGTTCATTTGCTGGAGAGGTTGCATATTAGTTTCTATTTTAACTATTTCTTTTGAACTACTTTTTAAGGAGGTTATGATACAGACCATTGGTATTCTTAGTGGGGTATTGGCTTACCTATAACACCCCATGTACTCCACATCTACCAGTACAAGTAACCAGTAAATGCATCAAACAGTTCAGACTCTTTGAGCTATTTCATCTCTCTAACTGTACGCCACATGATGCAGTTACAAATTAGCAATGAGTGAACTGACTTTAGCCAAATGAGAAATCTCACAAAAGTTGATGGAACTGCTTGTAATCTTATCATTAAGCCATGCCTTAATATGTATGTGTTTCAAGATACCAATTATCCCTCTTCCTCATGCACAGGGCTCAAGGAATGAAAAATGCAATGAGAGGCAAGCATTGTCATTTATGAGTTAGATTAGTTGATATTCACCTAAAGCAATCAAGAATTCCCTGTGTAGGAAGCACAGTTTGTACATCAAGACATATAGATTTCTTTCATCCAGTTTCACAACGTATCAGGATTCAAGAGAGGAAATTATTTACTAACTCTGGACATAATTTTGTCTGCCCCAAGAGAGATAATTTTCACGGAGAATCCAAAGTTCTGCACAGGGGAAAGGAGAACATCAAGAAGTTGGTGCTGTTTGGACTGATAAAGCTGTTTGAAATGATGAAAAAAGCCCACAGAGAAACAGAATAGTGAACGGGTGACATCAATCACAGGAGGTGGTATGAAGCAGTGAGGTTACATGAGTTACGTGGATCATGGAGGGTATCTGTGTGCTTCATCCTTGGTATACCCCAAGGTATTACCCAAATATAATTTCTCTGTGCATTGTGTGACGTATACCAAGATTTTATACCAGTCCCTTTGAGCATCAGCCTAAGAGATATGATCCTGACCAATACCGACAGACATTTCTATAAGGCATACTGTTTAATTTCATGTAAATATTAGCAATTGTGAATTATCTACTAGAGCGAGTTTTTATTTTATCTTACGCTCTAAGACTAATGTACAGATGATTTAGGTTAAACCTTTGCTAATTTGCCTAGGAATGTAAAGATTAAAAAATAATAAACTATGAGAACTGCTGCTTTAAGCAAGATTGTGCTTTCCTGTTATTGAAAAAAGCACAGCCAGCAGCAGAGCTTAGTCCACACCCAGATCTTTTGTGGATTCAACTTAATTTCTACTGAATTAGTTTATATAATGTTAAAACTGTGCTGGAACAGACTAGAAGTGAATTTAGATACCGTCAGGATTAGGTCCTACTTCCACAGGAGTAAATAGCAAGACCACTCTACTCCTGAAAGCAGAAGAGCACTAATTAATTTCTTAAATGTACAGCATACAAATGCTGAAAAATAAAATAGAGAACAATTTAAAAAAAGGATAAAGTATATCTTGCCATATATATCTATCAAAGCTTTATTTAGAGATGTAAGATTCAATGAAAGACTAAAATTAGTATCAGCTTTTCAACTACAGTATAGGAGACTCATCCAGAAAACCACTAAGCACTGCTCTATGCAGAACAAATAGAGCAATACAAGAGTATTGACACCTATTTGAAATTAACTTTCTCTGGATTCCTTTCCCCATGACTCTCTTGTCTCTAAAATCTGCGTTCTGTTTTGACCGCTGTACAGAAACTGCGATTTGATATCTCATTCAAAGCCCAGCTGTGCATGAACTCTGTTTAGTGCAAAGCTTTGCAAAAAGAAAAAAAAATATCTTATTTGACCATGAACTTTAGATGATCTAGTTAGCGTTACTGTCAAGCATCCCGCGGTCTTTTTGAAAAGCAGGACTTGTCCATGTTGCCCTCTGGCCAACTTCAGTGGGATTGAAGCACTAGCGAGAGCCATCAAACTGCCTGACAGCTTGTCATCAGTGAGACTCCATTAATTTACACACATTTTCCACTGTTTGGCATTTACCATGATAACTCTTTTCTTTCCAAGCAGCTCCTGTTTGCATTTAACACTCGGGTTAATTTTCATCAGAGTTTAAATTTAGCCATCAGTTATTTCAGGGGAGCTGTCAGCCAACATATGGAGGAAAAAAATCCTTCTGAATTTATAATAAAGTGGAATCTGTTGAATGTGAAACAAAAACCAACTGCAATATACTGCAAGGCCCCGATGGGGGGACCAGGGTCAGCAAAGAATAGCAGAGTGGATTAGTTGTTCTATTCACCAGAGTGGCATGTGAGCACCTCAGGAGCTTCTTGATATATCAAAAAATGATGGAAAGACACAGTTCAATTTGTCCCCCCTTTATAAAGGATAATTAACCTGTCAGTCTTGCTACGTTAACAACTTCATTAAATCGGAGCAGAAATGGGTGCAGGGAGTCCCCATCTTTTTCCAAAATGAGCACAAGGCACTTGTTTAAATGGTTGAATAGCCACCTTCTTCCATACTTCTCCTCCACCGAACATCATGATGATTTTTATTTTTGGGGTGGGCTGGAACTGAATACCTTCACTTAAAATACAGAATCAAGCTGTCTCTCATATGGCCAACTTAGGAATCTTCTTTACTCTAAAGGATAATAATCAAGTATGCAAACGGCAAAGGAAACTGCATCAATTAAATAGGGAGCTTACAAGGTTGCTGTGAAATTCAAACATACTATCATGACATCTCAAAGGTGAGGTGGCTTTCCCAGATAAGCCAGAAAGAAACAAACAAAAGTCACAGTTTCTTCTGAAGAAAATATAAACTTGTGATTTATGTTTTGTATTTGGTTAAAGATGCTGTCTGGAAGCAGAAAAGTCTCCAGGCAATTTTAAATTGAAAAGAAACATCAAATTAATGTGAACATGTCTAAAATTTTAAAAATAATGCCTCTTATAAATAATTAACTTGATATGGACTAAATAACTGCTTGGTCCAAAAAGCTTCATCTGATACATAAGTGCATGATTTTTTTTTTCTCTAAGATTTTTTTTTCACGTTATAATATTTTCCCCTCCAGATCAATTGCATGTGCGCAAAAGTATTAAAGGTATCAGAAGGACATTTTCCCAGAGTATCAGCTTTCATAACAACTGGAAAAGTGAATATCCACCTATACTACACTGTAACCTTGCATTATAAAAACTAAACATTTTATTCATGATTACTCAGAGAAGCCTTCTAGTATTACCATAAAAAATAAACCATTGAGCCTTGTTCTTTGTAAAGAATCGCATCAGTTTTATCCAGAAACAAAACTTTATGTAACACAACCAAATGTTCAGATGAAAAGAATGATATATATTCACTTATTGAATGTGAGAATGCTATTAGTTATCATTTGAAATAATAAAATTAAAAAGTTAGAATAATTATCTACATTGTTTTTGTTGTTGTTTCTTTGTTTTAAATGTTTCCATGTGATGGTGGAAATGATATGTGTTCCACCTCAGAATAAAATTTCATGGTGAACAAGATGAGAATTTCAGCATCTTAACAAACCAAAAGGAACATAATTGGAAATTATTGCACCTATAAATTCCCTGTATGAATAACAAAACATACTGTTATACATATTAATTATTATTATGAACTGGGTTTGTATCTTTTAATCACAGGCAACCAACTAATGAAATTAGGGATTACTCTTCTGTATCTGCAAACCCCTAATTGCATTGGCGCATATTTTCAGCTTAATTTTAATATTCCATTTTTGGAATTGTATACAGACATGCAACTACATTTAAAAGTCACCTCAATTTTAGTGTTATAATTTACATTTACAAATTCAGCAATTGAGATTGAAGATATTAATGTGCCAGAGCAGATTAATGGGCCACTTTGGACTTGCATTTTAACTAGATAAATACACACAGCCACTTTGCCACACACATGAACGAAACCATAAAGAAAAATTAGGTAAAAATAGGATATTAATATTCTCAATTTTTTAATAGTGTGAAACAAATTCTGTTCCTATTAATCTGAATTTGAGGGAATGTGTTCACCCACACAAGAATATAAAAAAATTCCTTGTACTTCAAGTAATGCAACAGCTTAATATTCTGTGTTTTCGTGAACTCTAGTCCTTAGCAAAAAGGCAATTGTGCACTTATAAACTGAAGTCTGAATTTAAATGTTGCAAATTTGTAAAACACATGCTTGATTGTCTCTGCACATGTAATTCATAATTTAAAAATTAATAAAAGACTACATTTTTCCTTTGCTCATCTCTTATCCTTTCTGGCTTTATTTATTACATTTTTAAAAGAAGGTATCTGGTGGACTTCCAGCCTTCACTATATAGATAAAAGATGTGCAGCTCCAAACTTAACACGGTAATTGATTTGGCATACTTTGCATCATTCCCACATAGACCACTGTCTACCTGCATTTGTAAATAGAAATTAAAAGCTTGATAGTCTCTTCCCAGTGTTACTGTGAAAGTCAGAATGAAATTCAAAATGGCAACTGCTCTTGCCACTGGTGATTTTCCAACTTGTACGCTGCCTGAAAAATTGGGGTTGCAGACATGGAATGTCAGTATTTCACCAGAGCACTGACATCCCACTTTTTTATACAGCTTGGCATGTTTGTTAGCTTTTTCTTTTAAAGAAAAGCCCAGGGGCCAGAAAGAGAGGAAGAATCCTGTGCTCTGTTAGATGCATGAGTGGGGACAGCAGGAGAGGCATAGCAGTCAGGAAAGAAGATTACTCAAATTTCTTGTGAAATAATGTTGGAAGATCAGAAATGTTACAAAGGCAATGGAAAGAAAAAGCTATCTGTCAAAGTGAAGAAAGTAAATGAAGTACGGCAAGTGTAAAGTTTGAGAATTCACTAGGTAGATCTTGCTCTGTTTTTAAGGCATAGGGTAGACCCTCATGGTAAGGTTGCTATCATTATAATGTGTGAATTCAGTCCCTAATTAATAAAAAAATATGGATATATATGAATATATGGAGATATGTGTGTGCATTTGTACATAAATCACTGCTTATATAAATAAATGTGTTTCTCTTCCATTCTCCAGAAAGACTTTCTTTATGTGCTCAGATTTGATGACTTAAGGTACTTCATACTATTTTTCAGATCGTATTCTTACCTGATTGTGCTATTAATTGAAATTTTAACCTCCTTTAAAATATTTCCTGTAGGAAAAGTCTCATATAAATCATAGTTTGATAACGTGAAATATTTTAGTATACAACAGAAAATGTTTTTAGGAATGCCTAAAATAGAGAAATAATGGCTTGTGATAGGAAAACAAGAAAACTCAGCTATCTGTAGATCAAAAACATACACTGCTACTATTAGGGCCCTTCATGTTTAATGAAATGCTTAAATTGATGTAGATTTAATCACTATCATGCATACACTTTAAAATCATGGGTCAGCTACTCAAGTAGTTGCAGTATATTTATAAGCGCCAGAAATACTTTTCTTTAATATTGTTTTTTAATTTGAAATTTTTTTTTGTTCTACCATTGAAATGAGAAATGCAATTACAAGCAGATAAGAAAAATAGCACTAACAGTCCCATATTTTGAATTGCTATTAAGGTCCAGTAATTACGGCCATATAACCATATAAAAATGACACCATATTAATATGAGGGTGATTTGGAGTTACATTAACATAACAGAACTATTGATCATGTCATTTCTGGGTCAAAATTAAAAAATCTTAGCTGATGGGGCTTCTTTAAATCTGGATTCTCTTTCCCTCTTACTCCAATCTTCTTCACAGAAAGACAAAATAAAGACTTGGGAGTGTTTAGTACAGGAAGGCTTGGAGAACAGGAACTGGAATCACATACATGTGTTGGCCATCATTCCTTCTCTGGAGAGAAAAAAACCAAACTATCCTGATACGGAACCAGATGAATTGTTTCAGTGGTGATGTCATAAAATTTCATCCCATAGGAAAATTAGTGGTAATTCTCAGAGAATACTGTATTGTGGGAATGTTTGGTATCATTTTTCATCCTGAACAACAAAAGTTTTTCACAAAGCCAATACTAATCAATTTGTTCTAAATTGATCTTCCATTGAAATGACTCTTCATTTTAGTGAAATATCAGATTCAAATATTGATTCTCTTTCTCCTTTAGGATTTTTCTATACTCATGCTGCAAGTTTCAAAGCTTCTTCCCAAAGCCAGTTGCATCTGATGAACTAGCCAGCAGATACTCAACCAAGTGTGATTCTAGTTATAAATCAATACATTGAAAATGCTTAACAGATACCTGAGACCTAAAAACCTGTCTAATCCATACTTCTACCATCACAATACTCCAAGATGACTTAAAAAGAACTATAACATGATTTCCACCACTTCACTTTTAATTACTTAGGCTAAACTTTCTCTCTATTATATCATTCCCTTCAAAATTTACACCACCTTTATCCACTCCATATGACCATAAACATTCTTTTATCTTTCTTTGTTTCTTCCACTTCTGTTGTTATTCATGGTTTCTGTTGAAACTAATCAAGAGGATGAGGGGAGTGATGTTTGGGCTCACTTTCTTTGTAGGAAAGAATAGACATTGAATTTCTTTCATCCAACTACTTTGTACACACAAGCATAATTATTTGAAAATCTTGTGTATCTTGGGAAATAGTTTATTTATTTTTCCTTTTCTTTTTTTTTTTTTTGGAAACAACATCCAAGCCACATGTATGTAATCTATCCTTGGGATGCCAGAACAAAGAATGAAATTTGCATTTGCAGTAGTTGGTGAGTAAGACGCTGTCATGGACAAGAGAAGAAGGTGTAACAGCCTATCTGCAGGATTTGCTTTTCTCAGGGAGCTTTGAGTTTCCTTGGACAGTGCACCAAGACAAACACCTGAGAACCTTAAGGAGAACTCTCCATTGTTTACAGAAAGCAGTACAAGCATTTTTGTAAAAGATTTTTGACATGATATTTTAGGGTGTAAAGGTCAAATATTTGACCAGATCGTGGTCTTCTGACCCTCTTATTTTTATGGTGCATAGAGTAGTTAAAACTAATTAATCTGACTAATTGTCAGATTTTTTTCCACTGTAGCATGAAATCCTCCTGTGATGAAAATGTGATAACTGACTAAAAATAACCATCTGCTATCAAGACTGAAGTTCTGCAGCTCTAAAGAAGAGCAATCCCATAAAAATGAGCAGTCCCATAAAATGTCAGTGATGCTACTCACTGGAGAGCGATTGCAGCATCACAACCTTATGCAACCACCTAAAGCAATACTGTGATGCTGTGACAAACCAAAGTAGACAGTATAGATGGGAATGACAGCCCCATCAGTATAAATTCAATCCCTTACTTCCAAGTGCTAAACTAACTTTCTCACAGATCCTACTTCTGAACACACGTGAAAGTTTTTTTTTAGTTATTTGGGTGGATGCATGTGTAGTGTACACAGTATTTTCATCATTAAGTACTACAGAAAGATCTTACGTGTTTTTAAAGTACTAATTTTTCCACTTGAGAGTTTTTTCAGTGTTGGGGACTTATTTTAGTCAACATCACCTCTCCATAGACTCCAGTGTTGGCTGATTACACCTTCTCTGGCAGGGGCAGTCTATTTGCTATAGTTAAAGAAAAGCCATTTTTTTAGTGACATATTATAGGCAAAGTACAGTGCAAATGAAACTTCTCTTTTCAAAAAATTATTTTATATAACAGATTTTTATCAAAAGTGGTGTTTACAGCTGTGCTTTGTTGTACACAGTAAAAATAATATTACAAAGCAAGTGTATATTTATGAAAAAAAAAAGAAAAAGAAATAAGTCCCAAACAGCAGTTTCAACTAGTATGACAGTGATTGATGTATCTGCATGCATGTAATATAGGTCCTTTTGTCAGAAAGCTGTGAATATGGATAAAAAAACTTTATTTTCCAGCTAAATAAGTAATTCCCATCAAATCTTGCTTTTTTCCTTACTCTGTATCCTAATTCAGAAAATAAAGATTTCTGATGTCGGAACAGTTCACTCAGCACCCAGAAGAATTTTACCTGCAGGGATGAAAGGAGTTGACATAAATAAGGGAAACTCATGGGTCACTGACAAAGCTGACAAGGTAGTTATGACCTTATGCATTACCCAATGGATGAAGTACTCAAGTAATTAGAAGGAGACTGCAATTCAGGTTTCCCCATTTTCCCCATTTCCCCAGATTTCTTCAGAACACTGTCCTCTTCACCAAATAACCTGCCCTCCAGGCTGAGCTTTCTTTATCCTGTTCAGTAAATGCTCAAGCATATGTTAAATAATCAAGATTTGGTGGGAAAGAAGAATTCATCCTAGATGTTGCCAGAACTCACTGACCATAAACATTCCAAAGGCCTGTTATCCTGCTTTACTGACTTAGAAGTGGAGGACTTGAGTGTGACCTGACCTGTGCATAGATACTAAAATTATCCTATTACTTGCAAAATTCTGGGTTAATCTTTTATGAGAAGGAACTTTTCAGATGGACTTTACAAAACATGTTAAAAGCTGACTTGCCTTTATCTGGGTCTTTTCAGGAGTCTGCTGCTAATGCCCAGAAGACATTCTGAGTGGCTTAACTACTCATAGGAGCGTCTGTATGAGTCACCTTCCTGGAGTGAAGTTAGGCTAAATAACAAGAAACTGAAGTTTTCAGCCCAAGTGATTGGCTTTTAGCAACTCCACTAAGCCATGCAATCAGTACTGGGAGGCTACCTCATGTGTCCCAACTAAACAATGAAAACCATAGTCAGAGACACATTGTAACCAATATTTTCAGAAGCTTTTGAACTGCAGTGCTCAGACACACTAATTTAAACTTTGTTATCAGCTTTTCTTAAGGTTGCATTAAACCTACCACATTGCTTTAAGATGGAAATTTCTCTAGGTTTAGGCAGGTAAAGGAACTCTGAAGTAGTTATCAAAAGAGCTTCCCAATGAAATGGAGGATGCTGCTGTGATAGGTCCTTTATATGCATATGTGACTGTATTTTTTTGAGGCAGGCAATATCTAAGTAGATACTGTATTTCTGTTCTGTATATTTATACTCCAATTTATAAGCAAGAAAAATAAGCACCCTAAAAGAAGGACAGAAGTTGCAGCATTCCCTATTTTACTGTAGACGTGTGGTGGTTTGACCCTGGTTGGAGGCCAGACTCCCACCAAAGCCACTCTATTACTCCCCTCTTAGATGGACAGGGGAGAAAATACATGTTGAGAGCCTTTGGAGTCGAGATAAGGACAGGGAGAGATCATTCTGCAATTAGTGTCACGGGCAAAACAGACTCAACAGAAAAGCAAGGAAACTCTCTAATTTATTACACTACACTCCAGAAACACACAGAAAAGTCAAATAATGAGAAGTACAAAACACCTCTTAACCCCACCCCTCCACACACACTTCTTTGCAGACTTCACTTTATTCATGATGTTTCTCTTCCCCAGGATGGCACGGGAAAAGGCGNTGTCTCTCAGTCTCTCACTCCCAGAATACTGGCCCCAGCCTGGTTCCCCACAGAGTCAAAAGCCCCGCCTCAGCAAACTTCCTCCAGCCGGGGCCTCTGTCTCTCTCTCTTCTCTCTCTCTCTCTGCCTCTTATGTCTCTCTCCACCAGCTGCAGCTTCTGTCAGGGGCTTGCACCAATGTAGGTCACAGATTCTCCTATACTCCTCTACCTGCTCCATGGTGGGCTCCTGCCTGGCCCAGGCACCTCTCCATGGTACAAGTGGCGTCTCTTCATCCTCCGTGGGCTGTGGGGCGACACCCACTGAACAATTATATTCTCCACAGGCCGCAGGGAATCTTCTCTCAGTGCCTCCTCCTCCTCCCCTTCACTGACCTTTGTGTCTGCAAATTTTCTTACATCTCACTCCCTTCTCCGGTGGCAAAATGCAGCTGTTTGTGTTTTTCTCTCTCTAAAATGTCATTCCCAGAGGTGCTGTGACAGGCACTGATTGGACTGGTCGGCCTTGTCAGCAATGGAGTTTGGGAGTTTGGCCTTGGGAGCACAGCTAGGATTTGCTTTGTGGACCCTTAAGAAACTTTTCTAGTCGGTTTTAAAGAAGCCACATTGCAAACCCACCACAATCCCATAGCTCTGAAGTGTTATCTCTTACTTACGAATCATTAATAATTTTTATTATTTCAATAAAACATATCCCTTAGCTCCTCTTTGGTAGGAGTTCTTCAGTGTTCAAAGCTATTTTCAGTTAATTTTGGACTTTTTTTCTATTTCCAAACACTGTATTAAATTGAAAATCTAAGTAGGAATATGTGCACTTGTAGACAATAAAAACAAGTAACTTTAGATAGCTCTCCTGGGAATTATAGAGGCAGCAAGTCAGATACAAAGGCTTGTATCTGTAAAGTCATGTGTCCCAGTGGTGTTCAACATACCAGACCGTGAAGAAGTGTTCTCCCTCTCAGAGAGCCCTCTTGTTTGGTTTGAGAAAACTGCAATAAAAATTGATGACAGAGTAACCCATCTCCAATTTGTCGATAGATCAAATATGTTCATTTAATCTGCCAAATGAAGTCTGTGAGCCCTGTATTTTAACTCACCTCAAGGAAAGAAAAGCACTTAAAGAGTTAACAGTTCATTCTTGAATTTCTTCACTGCATTTCTTGTATAGGAGTTAATACAGGACAGACAATTTGCAAAAAGATTACTAAAACGTATTCCCTTGCTATTAAGCTTGTTAGCACTACAAGGCAATACATATTTGACGTATTTGTATTCTACTACATGAGATTTCTCTCTTCAGCAGCTGGTACCTGGATATTTATACTGTGCACTGATCTTATAACTGTGCCTGCATCTAAATATAAGGAGCTGAATAAATTTTAATACTATTAATAATTTTAAATGTGTACACACAGTTAACTGCAACTGTAACTGTGTGTGCATATTTCAAATTATTAATAGTATTACAATTTATTAAATTCTTTGTATTTAGATGCCAGCCTATCAGAAATCTACCCCTGACAAACAAAAGCTGTGTTCTTGGGAACCTGATGCTTCTTATTTCCTAACATTGCTGCTGCCTTCACGCACTGACAGAAGTAATCTACGGACAATAGATGAAATCACATATTTTAGAAACCACCTCTGTCTTTCTGAGCATGCGACATACTATGCCTGAGTATGGGGAGGCTCCAGGAAAGGCACCTGTGGTGAGGAATAAATATTCTAATGTTTCTGAACCTTTTGGTGAAGGTGAAGGGGGCTTGTTGAAAACATTGCTGTGAGCAGATGGACCCCTGAAACCATCTGCTATCGAAGCAACTAAATGTTCAATGATGCATTACGAAATTATTTAGCTCTCAAAGAGCCTGAAAGTAGTTAGTAATGATGGCATCTGTACTGAGAGCAAACAACCTATTTATATATGATCTATCACTTCATAAACCGTTTGGAGACCATCTTTCCTTAAAGCAGCCGTAGTCCTTTAAAATACCAAGTTGAATACGATAACTTGTAAAATCCTGGCTAGTTCGTTTTTTCTTCCTGTAAGAACACACTCTTTGCTGGAATGTGCTGGAGTACAAGCTTTGTTTTTGGGAAGAAGAGATTGCACTGTGAGCTGGAGCTTCTTTCTGTATTAGTGCCCATAAATAACAAATGGAAAAACAAAAATGTGCAACATGTTTACTCAGTTTTAATCAAATTAGGATCCTACCTTTTTCTTTCACATGAAACATTTCATTACATTTAGTAGTATCAGTAAAGTAATAGGCATTTAGGAATCAAGGCTTCCAAATATGAATTAATTATTTTATCTACTTTAGATGATTCTTGTACATCATTTAGTAACCATGGAAACTATTAAAACTTGTTTGTATGGATTAAGTTGTGTTCCATGTATGTAGACAATTGCTTATTAAGTACACAGAGATATTATACATTCTATTATAAATGGGTTTGCATCTGAAAAACAGTGTATTTTAATTATTATTTTGAGTTTCATGTAGTTCTACAACTAATGAGCTTTATATGAATGTTTATTCCAACCTAAGTGATGCTACACTGAGAATTTTTCTAGCCCAGATAGTCAAAACAGAGGAAGGTATTCCTTTTGTTCACTTTTTCTCAAAATTACTAAACTTCTCTAGAAGCTTGCTTTAAAAAATTATGTCTGTTATGGAAGATCTTTCCACTAAGCAAGAAAAGTGGATTTCAGTGGAAGCTCTTTATGTAAGTATGAAGAGATGCAGTACTAAGTTTTAACCAGAAATCTCCATTCATATCAACAGTGACTCCATATCAGGTCTCTCAGTCTAATTTCTTTGTTGAGATTGCACAGGTTATTTTAATTCTGTATTTGAAAGCAACAGCCCTAGTGCTGAAATCAAAGAAGATTTTGTCCGAGGAAAGACATCAGTTTAATGTCCAAGTCAGACCTGGTAAGGCCTTCCTCGGATAGAAAAGTCATTTCATAAGCATGGACTGTCCAATTCCCAGAGTGTTCGCTAGGGCAAAATTTAGCCCTCTGCAGTGCAAAAGACACATTTCTTATCTCTCTATTTCAGACACAGTCATTACAAACTACTGACCATCTTGAGCTTCATCAAAAGGGTTTCTTACCCTAGTCAAATACCTTGGAGCCTTCCTCAGATACTGCTTCATCCTCACAGTTCAGAACAGCGCCTTCCTGCAACCAGCACTTCTCTTTGGATGCCTGCCAGCCTTAGGATGGCACCACTCAAACTGCAAGCTCTATGTCTAGTGGAGATCCTGCAAACATGAGAAACTTCAAGCACTGTCATTAAAAAAAAAAGTGCAACAGAGCGTTGAACCAGCTCCTACCCACTCCCATCACATGCAGCCCTGGTAGACACTATGCAGAATATTCATGGTTCAGCTCTGCATGAAGCCTCTGCCATGTGTTTGCACTTCCAGAAATCAGTTTTCTCTACACGTATTTAAAGAAAGCAAACCTTGCTCAGCACAATTTAAGTCTATCTTGCTTCATATTTTCAGTTCAAAACAAACACTTCAGTCCCAAATATTCTGTTGAACTACAGCTTTTTGGACCTTTACAAGTTTGAGTTTATTTTTATGTGTCCCACCAGTTAAGCTGCTGTATTTTTTTAATTAAAAATATCTAGAAAAGATGTTAATAAACTGTTGTAATTTGTTTGACTTTGTTCTAAACTGTCAGTTGCAGAACAAAAATGATTTTCCTGGAAATGCGGATATGTGAGAAAGGGAGGACAAGAAAAAACCCTTTCCTTTGTCATAGAATTAAACTGTGGAGGCTTGTAAGAGTCTCAGTGTTTGGTCAAAGACTCTCCCCACTCTCCTGTTCTTCTCTGCAGACTTCAAGCCTACTTGACATGGAGGCTGAATTGCAAGTGGGACTGAAAGAAAAATTGCCCCCCTGATAGCTACACACACCACAAAAATTACAGGACTGAAACAAAAGGCTGGCGTGTCTGGCTGACATGCTGTATCCCTTTCCTCTCTACCACCTGTCAATCAATCACCAGTCAATCACAGAAAGCCACAATCAGCCACTTAATGACAGCCAGATGGCATCTACTTCTCATGAACTGTACTCCTGAAGTCATACTAGCTCCCTGTAACTAGCAGCATTTCTTACCCAGGGTAATAATGAGGTGTTTTTTGTATTCAGACGAAGCCGTAATGCCTCGCACCTCTGACAGGATGCCCCTGTGAACAGAATGCATACTCTGCCAGAAGTCTTGTTTTGCTTTAGTGAAAGAATCAATGCTGCTTTAGAAAGGCAAATACTCCCCCACCTCCACGGGGCCGCCACGCATCCCTCACACATTGATCAGAGAGAGGTTTGCTGTTTTGTGAATATGAATTGCGAATAAGGTGGAAATTCTAGCAGGCATTCATTCTGCCTCCCTTATTTCTCTGCAGTCCTGACACAGGGAAGGAATCCATACTGAGACCAATGTGATCTTCTTCACATCGGTTTACCAATGATTTCAACCTTGACCCAAAGGGAACACTTCTTCTGGAAGTGACAGGTAATTTAGCTTTCTTGCTTAGTTCTGGGGCTCTCTTGTGGTGAATTATGTATAGTGCTTCTGTGATATGGACCTTTGTCCATGAAGGACCCAGCTGAGGCTGTTAAATGTCTTTTAAAGGCATTTTATCCATAAACACCAATCAGTCATGATGGTTCTTTGCAACAGAAAAAAAAAAAAATTCTGCCTCCGGACCAAATGGCGAACTCAGTTTTGAAGTGACCAAGTTTGGACCCGTCAAGCATGAAACTGTGCTGAGGCCTTGCTTGCAAGGCTTTTCACTGAACTGAGCGGAGGCTGAAATTTTTTCTCTGTTAAGTGGTGGCTACCCTGTTCCTGTGCTACAATGGGTGCATTTCAGTGACGTAGCTAAAATTGCAACTTTTCCTCCAAAGGAAAGAAAAATATCTGTGATCACCATACACTGTCTGAGAAATACTCTTTGCTAGGATGTGTCTAATCCAGTTTAGCAGGAGAGGACTTACTATATAGCATGTTATACTTATGACCAGACTGGTGAAATGTGGTTCTGGTGTGTGAATTATAGCCTGGGAAGGCTACTAGCCAGCTCTTCAGCATACAGCAGTTCTCACCTTCTCTATTAAATATTTCTTGGCTTTGGCTCCGTACAGCTGGAGGGGAAGATAAAAGCTGGGGTTTTAGGGAAGATTAAGTATGTATGGGATGACTTGTAAGCAAGGTATCACTGCATCCCATTTCATGGGACCTCTATAAGTGTACAGGACCTTTACCCACAAGGTAGATATCTATGTTTGCTGCTTAACATCAGAAACCTAGTTTATTCAGAATTATTCCTGACAAACTGAGGTCCGGCACTTCCATGCAACACACTCTCCACCCACTTCACAATATCTTCCAGCTTTATCAAGCAGGAAGCAACAAGACCTTCACCTTCCCAAGAAGATTCCTCCCTTTACTGCTCCTGTATTTATGTTTTTTGCCATACCAAAGACACATCAGTGTTAAATGCATATTTTTTTCTTTCTTGGCAATTTCATAAGCTTCTTCCTCAAGAAATCTCAGAGGCAGATACCTTGCAACTCAAGGACGGGCAGATTTTATCCATTAAAGATGGGATGTAAATGGAGGCAACCTTCTACAATATCTCCCCCTCCCCACATATACATACATTTTCAGCCCTGTTTCTGGAGCGCAGACAGAGAATCTCATTAGGAATCTAATATAATAAGGGCATGTAGATACTGGGGTTGGGGGGTGGAAATCAGATTAGCTTCATTACTTTATTCTGCACCTCACAGCGCTTCTGCCAGTGGACAATTGCATTAGATCAGAGAGGAGATCAAAAGGCAAAAAATCCCCAGAAATACTGCTCCTCATTGTCTGAGACAGTAATGGGAAAAGTGCGCTGTTGGAGGACACGGACCCACAGTAGATACCAGACACTTTTGGGAAGGGCGGTAATTTTTTTCTTTAAACTTGTATGATACTTTTGTCTGTGGAGCTTACGTTGTTTTACAGTCCAGATTAGAGTCTGATACAGAGGCATGGAAACTAAGCAACTTACACAAGCACATGCAAGTGGGCAGCCAAAAAGCCAGGAAGGAGATACTCTGAGTGATTGGCATGTCCTACCTGCAGAGCTCTACTGCTTCACTCAACATTTCCTTTTCCACAGGCCCTTTTTTCTGGACACCTTTCAGTGTGGGACCAGTCACTGCAGATTGTTCCTGTTGACAGCAGAGAACAGGGAAAATGATCTTCACTGACTTCAACTCCATACCTCCAACTTCCAGACATCAGAAAATTCCAGACATCACAATCTTTATCAGGGAGAAAATGGGAAATAATGACTCAGACCAAAACAGAGTAAGAAGTTCCTGGAGATCAGCCAGGACAGGTAGAGCATGCTGGTTGTTTCCTAGAATGCTGGATGCATTGTCAAATCTCAAAGGATTTCTACTGGTTTTTGGTTTGATTTTTGGTTTGGGTTTTTTTTTTTTTCATTTGCTAGAATCATGCATATTTCTTATGCACAGTTGGAACTGTTATTTCCTTCTACTGCCATTTTCTTCCTCTTCTCTTCATGGAAGCTCTGTAATTTTAGGAAGAAAAGGAAATGCTGCATGCTATTGCTACTGAAATGACAAATAGGTTACTCTTACATATCATAGATGGGAAAAGAGAAGGAAAAGATGAAGTTGTGACATAGGTGATTAAATCAGAAATATGAGGTGGAATATATGGCCTGTGTTAGGAACCAGGTTTTTCTTATGAAAACAAGTTGTAAGAAGGTAAAAAGCACTATTAACCTTGTAATGCTCACAAGATCAGTTTATTGATACTGCCAAACAGTTTGTGAAATTGTAACAGAAGTCCTGAAGTGCTTCAACATTTAATCAAATGTGAACTTCACGGAGATTTTTTGTACAAATCCAGAATATTTTCATGGTCCAAGTTGTGGCTAATAGTTTAACAATCTTCAGTTTGCAACCAAAAGTATGAAAATCTAAATCAATAGGAACCTAAAAGTGGTGTTTAACGTGAATGAACAGGTCATGCTCCTTATGCTTACCAAGACTATAAATTTCTCCAAAACCCAAAAGCCACACAAGATTTCATAGTTCATGTCAGGTTCACATATGCTTCAAAATTACTCAGTAATTTAGTAGCATTAGTCAACATATACTATGGTATTCCAGTGTCCTTTTGCCTTATATTCTATGCCTTTCGATTCAGTTTAACCTAATAGAGAAATTTTACCCTAATTTCAAATTGACTATGCTCACTGAGGAGGTATGCCCATCCAGAAAGTTTATTTATTTTGCTCAGACTTTATATTTACTCCTGTCAAATTTCTCTTCTATTGAGAAATTAAAGAGTTCAGCTACTATTGGAGAAGGACTGCTATTAAAGGTACATCAGTGAAGATTTTATCACCGTGGGTGAAACATGCATCTGCTTCTTCAACAAACACATTTGCGGATGACAGAGAAACAGAAGGTATCAGGAAAACATGACAAGAAAAAATCCCAAGCACTCAGGGGTTAGAAGAGACTAAACAAAGACAAGATACTTGAGGCAATCAATAACACGAATACTCCGATAATAATGACAGTCATAGGAAGTTGTTTTCAACCTGCTTCTTCACAAGTGTGTACAGAAAACATCTATATTGCAAATTTTACTGACAGGAATATCCTTTAATATATTCTTCCATAAGTCTAATGAAAAGCATGCTCTAGGGTTTCCACAGACATCAGTACTTATGCACTTTATCACTTCCCTAACAATACCAACCAAATAGAACATATATTCCTGAATTCTCCTTGTACACCCTTCTCTCCTTATTTCCAGGAGCACATTGCAAATACCTCCATTTGCCTGCGTGTTAACTTCTGAACTGCCAGAAAGGGCTTGAAGGCAAGATGAAGACAAGGAGAATTCCTTTCTTAAAAGCTCGAGTCATTGGGCACCTTTAATTAAAATTTGTATTGATTTTTTCCATTGCTTTTAATGACAGGCACTGTCTGTGACTTCCATTGTTAGCCATTGACAGTTTAAGTAGTGAAACAAAGGGCACTTATACAGCACTTAGTGCAAAATTATGACTGATTAAAAAGTCATTTGTCATGGTAACAGCATCTGCTTAGACGTCGCAAATTTTTAAATGCACTCTTGCACACAGCATGTAGGAAGGTGTGGTACACGCAAGTCTTCATAGCCATGTCCCTCAGCAATTTAAATACAGTACTAAAGTGCCATGTGAATCACATTTTTTAAGCAGTAACAAGTATCTCACAACATTTGCTTGAACAAGTTTGAGCTCTGCTAAATCTTCATCACTAAATCACAGCAGAAATCTAGCCACCTGTGCTTAAAACACTTAAACATGTTACAAATCTCAGAAAGAGTCCAGAGCTCTTATTTAACTGGTATCTAAACAAGTAACTCACAATTTTAGTACCTCTATTTTCCTGATTTTTGCAGAGGCAGGGTTCTGATGTGCCAAGGGTACCTAGCATACCAAGGTGCAGATAATCAGTGTCGCTAAATCCCTGTTGAGCAGTTGTTGTCAATACACCACAGGTACTAGCATCCAAAGATCAGTCCAATGCAGATATGGATTAAAGAAATAATCTAACTATATTAATCAGTAACACTTACTGCAACTAACACCAGTCACATTTTGCTTCACATACATATATCTACACAATGTAGATTTTATGTAAGGAAAAATTTCTTCACAGTGAGGGTGACAGATCACTGGAACAGGCTGCCCAGAGAGGTTGTGGAGTCTCCTTCTCTGGAGACACTCAAGACCGATCTGGACATGTTCCTGTATGATTTAATCTAGGTGATCCTGCTCAGACAGAGAGGTTGGACTAGATGATCTTTCAAGGTCCCTTCCAGCTCCTAAAGTTCTGTGAATCTGTTTTGTTCTGTGAAAAACATCCACTGACATGTGTAGGGCAGAGCTGCAAGTGATCACAGAAATTTAAAGGACATTGAGCATAGAAAGGACAGTGGGTGGACTTCAAATATTACTCTCAGGTCAGCATCAAATTTTAGGGCAAACAAGAAGTCTGTAGTCTTATTCTGCATAAGAAGGTGTGGTATTTGCTAATTCCTTTTTTAAAAAGTCCAATTACACCATTTCCTTTGCTTTGTATATTGGATGCTCCAATCATTTTCTGGAGGCATCCACCCACCACAAGGTGAGCCTAAAAATTATTTCCAGAGATAGTTGGTGTATTTTGGACTAATTCCTCTCCCTTTGTGCAGAAATAACTGGGAAATATTTTTTCCAGTAAGATGCACTGCCATGAACACATCTGAATATTTTTTTTTCCTGCCTGCATCATCCCTGGCCTTCTCTGACTGCTGTTTCTAAGCTGCCATTTTTTAATGGCTTTGGATCAACCTCCATAAAAATAGATTGCCAACAAATATATGTGTATGTTTCATACATTTGTGATAAATTTACTCTTGACATGTCAAAAGAGATCCCTAACTTCTATTTGTATATTCTTTTTTTTCTAGGTTTCACCTTTTCCTCTCCTCAGTGGACTGCTGTGCTATTGGGCACCTTCTCATTCTTAACCTTCATTTGACCTCAGCTTCTCCAGTGGCCTCAGTGCTGAGGAAGGAAACATAGTCTTGTAGCTCAAGAATTTGAACAGGAGAGTAAGAGAGAACACTATTAGCCATAAAGCACAATTATTCTTTTGCTGATGGTGAGATAGCAGAGCATACACATTCAGTATAACTTCCAATAAGACAGTATTAGTCCTTTAAAGTACCATTAAAACGAATTTTAGCCACTAAGAATACTTGTCCATAATCAGCACTTTATACCTTGCTAACAATGAGGTTTTGATTTCTAGTCAAACACTCGAGAGTCAGTCTATTCTACAGACTTGTGGTTCGAAATTCATGTTCATTAACACAGAGATACATAAGCCAAGGAGATGTTTTTCTCAGTACAGCCAAGGACCTTCATTAGTATAAATTCTAAAACTATTGTATTCCCCCTGCCTTACAGAGGTTACAGCTAGAAATTAATTCAGACCTTTCCTTTGTTGCTTTACTTTCTTTCTTTTAAGGTATTTTTAACAGAGTTCCTAATATCAATAGTAAATTGTTCACAACTCTGAATCCATAAAAAAGGGGAAGTGATGAAAAATCCAATTATCCAGTGGATATCATATTCATTGGTGCAAAGACGCAGTCAAGCCCAAAAATATTTGTTTCTATTCTAACATCTGGAAATGTTTTCTCACTGTTTGTCTGAAATCTGATACCTGAGGAAATTTTTGTTGAACTAGAGTCCTTGGACAATTTACCTTCCAAAGTCCCTGAAGATTGCACAGGAACTGGAATTTCACGGAGCTTCATAGCTCTCTCAAAGGTGGGTGCCTTCCCACTCTTGGCAAAAAGACCATCCTTGGAAATACCAGTTTAGGTGTGGCTTCTCATTGGCATGCTTTTGAATAATTTTCTAGTACAGAAGATATTTTCCCTACTAATATTAATTGAAAGAGATGAATTATTTAGATTGAGGTTTTCTGAAGCTTTTCCTGAACTTTTGACATATATGAGAAGGATCAAATTTTAGTTGTTTGTGACCAAGTCAAACGTTGCCATTTAATGAGTAACAACTGAATTATATGATGCATTATAAATTATAAATGACTAAAGACTGAGTTTTGGAAGGATTAGCAGCTATGAGTCCCCTACAGTCTGTGAGAGAGTGGTGCTTGGAAGTTTTCTAGAAATTTTGGCCTAGATTTTAACTTAATGGCAACTGACTTATGTGCCATAAAAATTCATAAGATATGGAACATGGCAAATTAATCCTTTGTAAGTGAACTGTAATTATGTATATTTTGTATGTGGTGAGGAAACTAACCATGTAAATGATGACAGCTAATTATATACAGCTCTCCTGGGCATTAGTATCACTCTCTCTGACAGCATACTCCTTTTTAAGGTTTTTTCCTTCTTTGTGAGTAGGCTACTATTTCTGCACCTTCCTTAAGGGAATTACACCGTTACCTTTGCACTGGTTAAACGAAAACTAAATGTTTTTATCACTGAAATCCTTAGTGTAATCTAACTAATTTCTCCGTTATTGTGCTAATAAGTCAAATCCGGCTCTTCTTCTTACTGGTGTCAAGCCAGACTAATTCCTCTGATTTCAATGAAGTTGCTGTGGATTTACAGATGCAAAGCTGTCAGCAGATATCTGGCTGCTGGCTTTACTCCCCTGGGAGAGCTGGAGATTACAGCTTGCAAAAGGAAACATGAACAATATTGGGTCAGAGCAGGGACTGCTGTGGAGAAGCTGGGGGGAATGACACAGGGGAGGAATTTTGGGAGAGTAAAACCCTTGAAATCTTCCCTTGAAGGATTCCCTCCAACTTTTTCCAGGCTGAAAGAGGGAAGAGCTCTGTGTGTGTGTGTAAATGGGAAGGAGGGCAGCGCAGGGGTGTAGATGGGGTGTTTGCAAACAATCTAATATGTAAGAGGGTCTGACAAAGTCTGTTGGTGTTTCAGGCCAATTTTTGAAGGGTCTCTGGAGACACTGGGAGTGACTATAGCTCTTTTGATATCCTGACTTCTTTGGAGCACTGCTATTTTCCAAAGCTGTTCTGGTTCTTTCATAGTCAACTTGCTCTAGACTCTCAATTGAAGGTAGGCAGAAGAGTCCACACTGTCAGGAATTAGGGTAAGAATGAAGAAAGTACATGATGCATCACCTCTATGCAGATTTGCTGTGAACTTCAAGGATAAAGTCTGAGATTTTGCCCACTCTCTCCCCTCTGCCCTCATCTTCTGCAATTTCTGGAATTGGGCCCAGAGAGGGGGATGAGGATGTGACTTATGTATATTATTTAATCATTAAAAATTGCCCATGGTTAAAGTACCCCTTCTATGGTGGTCCTGGTAAGTACTTTCTTCTCATCTTATTTCTGCACTCCACAGTGGAAAAGGTCTACAGTGAGGCATTTACTAAACAGTCCTATGTGGAAATACACTGGGTGTAAAAATATGGTGCAGTCCTTTACATAATTGTCAATGTTGCTATATCTATCAGATAACTGGCATAACTCTGACTAGTGCCACGTGAGAAAGCAATTGAATGGATATGAATATACATAAATACATCTGAATGCTGTCTCCTGGAGGGCATGTTACTTCTGAGATCACTTGTCAGACCCCGTACAGCTGATAGAGTTTTCCATTTCTCACTGTTCCTCCAGTTCCTCTACCTGAGCCCTAGAGCCATCTGGGAACCCAGACATGCCTTCTTAATCTTACCAGAAATGCAACAAAATATATTTTCCTTCTAAGAAATCCCCATGGTAGAAACAAAGCAACAAGTTTGCATATCTTCAACCAGAAAATTGCTACAGTACTTCCATGTACTGCACATGATCAGAAATTTAACTTCATTTTCACCCCTGCTGTCAGAGGCACTTCTAGTTGCCCAGGCAGCCCGTTCTCACATGCTCAATGAAATCCTGTGTCTGATGTGGTTTTAGTCAGAACTGTCTCCTGAATCTTTCACTTACCAAAAGGCAACTCCTCGTGCTCTTGTTTCTAGTCTTGACAACTACAGACTCTGTATGTAAGATGTAGCAAAACCAGGCAATATATTGACCCAACTGGCCTCAGGAACTCCTCCTTTTCATGCACACATATGTCCCTACCTCACACCTCCACCTCCATTTTTCATAGACGATTATCTCATTAAGCAGCCATCAGTCTTGTGAGTCCTAAGATGTTTTCCAAGGTCACACAGGTAGTTTTCAGCCGAGTCAGGAGTAGTTCTCATCTCCCAATTCCCAGACCTATGCTCTGACTACAATTTTGTTGGAGTGATTCGTACACATATGAACAAACTGTGTATCTTGAAAAATGAATACAACTGATTTTGTTCAATGGGAATACATTTATTTTATATATATTTAGACTTAGAGACTATAACTTCTTCAAGGTTTATTTCAGCCTAGACGTGGAGCAAACCTTCATCACAGAAGATAAAGTAACTTCTTAATTTCAGAAGTAATTCTAAAACTAGGATTTCTCCTCCCTGTTATTATCTGAAACAATAGTAAGGATATATATTTGACTGTTGCTGTTTTTAATAGAGAAGTCCATCAGTCTCACTGGATGTAAATTAGCATTTTTTATCAGGTACCAGCTCAGTCACACCAGATTACATTGACTCAAACCTCAGAATTTTAATGTAAATTTGTCCCTTAGAAAAAAAAAAAAAAAAGAAGGTTACTTAAAGATAATCATTAATCATAGGCTCCAGTATATAATACACATTTAGGGAAGGTAAGAAAAGGTATTTAAAAAAGAATCTGAGAATAGCAGGAGTTGGAATTCTTATATGTAATAAAACATTAGGCAGAATGACACATGCTTCTTACAGTAAGTGGGGTTTTTTTGTGTAATGATATCTCAGATTAATTTTCTTTGATGTCTGCATCTTTTTTTTTGTTTGTTTGTTTGTTTCCTGGGGAAGATTTGTTGGCTTTGTGGCATTCGTTGTAAACACAGGTGTCTTGGAAGAGCTGCAGGTGTTCACCCTCCTCAGCTTAGTCTAGTCCCTATGGGTATGGGGGGAGAGAGGGAGGGGAATTTGCCTCATCAGAAAAATATTTTCTGCATGACCTTGAAATAATGTCTAAAGCTCTGAAGCATGTGATTATGCCTTGGCACATGAGCAGTACTTGGCCAATATATGACCTAAATGTGGTTTTCAAGTACAGATGCTGGGCTTTTCCTTTTGTGTTTGTGTTTATTTATTATGCTGTTTGCTTTGCTTGTGGTAAAAAAAAAAAAAAAAGAAAAAAAAAGATTTGCACATTAATCAGTATACGTGGGTATCTCACTTCTCTAATCGGGGAATATTTCTTATACTAGCTTATCCCCTGGATATTAGAAACTAATTTAATGGAGACATAAAAGAGGAAGTCTGGAAACTTAGCCTCTCTTTTATTTATTTTTCCCTTCCTTTCCTCTATGCTGTGTTGCCATTCAGTGAGACCTGGACAGGCTGGAGAGCTGGGCAGTGAGGAACCAGATGAGGTTCAATAAAAGCAAGTGTAGGGTCTTGCACCTGGGAAGGAACAACCGCAGGTACCAGTACAGGCTGCAGGATGACCTGCTGGAGATGAGTTCTGCAGAGAAGGACCTGGGGGTCCTGGTGGATGACAGATTGGCCATGAGCCAGCAGTGTGCATTAAGAGGAGCGTAGCCAGCAGGTGGAAGGAGGTGAACTTCCCCCTCTACTCTGCTCTGGTCAGACCTCACCTGGAGAACTGTGTCCAGTTCTGGGCTCCCTGGTACAAAAAAGACAGGGATCTCCTGAAGAGAGTCCAGCAGAGGCCACAGAGATGATTAAGGGCCTGGAGCATCTCTCCTGTGAGGAAAGGCTGAATGAGCTGTGGCTGTTCAGCCTTGAGAAGAGAAGACTGAGAGGGGATCAATGTTCATAAATATCTGAAGTGTGGGAGACAAAGGGAGATGGCCAACCTCTTGTTGGCCTGTGGGGACAGGACAAGGGGCAATGGTCACCAGTTGGACCAGAGGAGTTTCTGCACTGATGTGAGGAAGAACTTCTACACGGTGAAGGTGATGGAGCACAGGAACAGGCTGCCCAGGGGGCTTGTGGAGTCTCCTTCTCTGGAGATATTCAAGACCTGTCTGGACGCCAACCTGTGTGACCTGCTCTAGGGAACCTGCTTTGGCAGGGGGGCTGGATTTGATGATCTCTGGAGGTCCCTTCCAACCCCTACAATTCTGTGACTCTGTGATATCATAGCCCTTTGGCCAAGAAGAAACAGAAGAGTTTAGCTGCTAGAGCATTAATTTAGGATGAATTCTTAGCCAAGAGGAAGGCCAACTCATGAAGATGTGACTAGACTCAGGCTGATGCAGAAGATTGAAATGTATTGCATTTTTCTCCTAGTGTCTCTCTTGCATATCTTTCTACTGGCATCAGGTCTTCCTCTGAGTACAGCACAATACAGAAGGAGAGGGAGGTGCTGGAAGCGGGCAAGAAGTAGGGTGGCAGAGATCCAGGTGACTTTTGGGATGTGGACACCCTAGAGAGCATTGCCCATTTTGGGGCAGAAAGAGGAAGATTCCTTTCTGAGTGTTGCTAATGACCTGCGGAGGAGCAGCACAGCAGTCATTTCACAGATACGATGGCAGGTCACTGCAACAGATGTTCACAACATATGTGGAGAATTAATTACCCACTAGTAAACAAAATCTGTGATGCGGAGAGTCATTTTGTCCAAATTTCTTTCGATTTTGCTGTTATTAGGAGCTTAATTTTTCTTGATCAGCCAGACTCTCTTGAATTAAAGTGTTCCTTAATGGGCTGTACTGAACGTTTTCTGAAGTGAGGTGCAAAGGGAAAGTGGCAAA
The DNA here is from genome assembly GCA_013399135.1 of Heliornis fulica. NCBI lineage: Eukaryota > Metazoa > Chordata > Aves > Gruiformes > Heliornithidae > Heliornis > Heliornis fulica. The sequence goes on from VXBZ01007160.1 coordinate 399,324, forward strand.
GAGGGGGTCAGGTGAGATGAGTTTAGCTGGAAATGTTGATAGAGAAGCTGTACCACAGAGAGTGATTAGTCAATTATTTGATTAAAAGGTTGGATGCCAGTCATATGGTTTTTTAGGGAAAAAAAAATAATCTGTTAGCTTGTATTCAACAGTACTTATGCTTAATTTAATAACTTTCAGTAGAATACCTAGACCTTCTAGGGAAAGTAATATTTTGAGAGAGAGGTCTTTTTAAAAAGGGGTTAATTTTGCTTTTCCATCAATATTATGAATGTGTTAATGTCTCAGGGCCATATTGTGCCATTGATTTTTAAGCAGAACTCCCCATTTAAATCAATGGCAAAATCTGCTTTAAAAAAAAGTAAAAAAAAATAAAAATCAATGGTATGATATGGCTCCAGGACATTAGAATGAAATTCTTGTATTCATGACCCAGATAACGAATCAGAAGGCCATAAATTCCCTGCTGTTTCTTGAAACTCATTCAGTGCATCAATACTTGTAAACTAAATAGTGCATAGAAATGAACATCCTTTAATAGAAGGATATTGAAGATCAAAATATTTAGCTATTCTTGGTTGATTGTACTTTCACAAGCTCTCTACAGTGTTTCAGTTCTTGACACACTGCTTAGGATTTGAACTCACCTCTCTCTTAATCCACAGAAGGTAAATAGAAAACATCATCTTGCTTCTTATTCTATGACGCTTAATATCTTGCCATGCTTGAGAATCTGAAATTAATTGCTTCAATCCTGTCAAATTGTATAGCACTGGTTTTCAAATAGAGATCATGAAAGATCTGTGACACACTGGCACACTTTGTAAAGCCTCAGGCCTGGAAACATAATCTGTGGTTTAGCTACATTTCCTATTATAATCTACGACATGAAGGTTCATCACATTATCACGGTCAAACAAAATAAATAAATAAATAAATAGATTTGTATTAGGACAGTGAAATCCCTTTCTGTTGGCATTAAGCATTCATACACAGTCTTTCAGCGGTATTTATTCCTTAATCTGGAAAACCTGAAAGGTTTCTGAGAGCTGCTGCCGAGTACCACAAGATGCCCACGATTCTTTGCCACACAGACAACCTTTATATGCAGAAAGAAGCTGAGGCTGCAGGTGCCCTTGCACAGCAATGGAGAAGGGTCAGATTGCCAGAATTTTCCAGAATATAATAAATGTTTAAGTGAAATCAAGGCGCACTAACATAAATATTCTGAAAGATTACAGGAGGGGTGGAGTGCAGTGATTTAACATCAAGTCCTAATTCTGCTGTGTTTCACTTTTGAGTGTTTTCCCTTATTAATGTTAAAAATAAGACTTTTCTGCCAATGGTGACTGACTGGGGAAAACTTAATAACCAAAAATTTATTAAGCAGGTATGATTTATTTCCAGTGCTGGGTGTACAGGGGATCCCTCCACCCCATATACACACCAAGGTTAAAGAGTAGGTTTATATTGTTAAACTACACACACATTCATGATATTTCCCATATCTGGGTGGTTGCTGGTGGTCTCCTGATGAGGGCTTGTAGTCTTCCTTGGCTTTAAACTTTTGACAGCAGCTGCTTTATGTAACCATGAGAAGCTCAAACTGTTTGTCTTCACAGGTGCATCAGATCATTCCTCCTTTATCTCCAAGGACATTCTGCTTTCACATTTTAGGGATGTTCCCCTAATTTTCAAGTGCATCTGTGTCTATGAAAATAACTCCAAGGTTACACATCAGCTTCTCTATCTCACCTCCCCTTTTCCCCACCAAGTTATCCTTTTTTTCACAGGCCAAGCTATCTTTTACTTTGCAAGTCTAATCCTGCACTGGCTAAAATATGGGACACCCTATAAATGTTATTTTTTTCTGTATTGGTTCCCCCCTTTTCTATATATAAGGTGAAATCTTTTGCCATGCTTATAAAGCTCCATCATTAACATTTTCTTAAAATATTTTTCGGTCTCTACCTGGTCTGATTCTGTTATGTTTCCAATCTTCATAACTATCTAATTTTTCCTACAACACCAAAGAGGTACATTGTACAACTGTACAAGTTAGGAGGTGAGTTCAGGGCCAAGTGGTACTAAATATCCCAACTAGTCTGTTCTTGTGGATGGTCACAGAAAGGACAAGAATGCCCATTACACCTTCCCTGTTCCAATTACCAGGCAGGATTTTTCTGCCTGTTTTATCTGTGCACAACCATCGCTTTCCTTCGGGAAGATCACAAGAGACACTGATTTTCATTGAAGGTAAATTCTCAATATTGGGTCCTTTATTATTCAGGCTGACCATTTTTACTGGTCAAGTAATATTAGTCAGGTAAAAGGGAGGTTCTCCCATAGGGATTCTTATATTTTTTACATTAATAACTGGTGTTAAGCAATACATGTGCATTTAGCCAAGTTCAATTACTTGAGGGGATTCCTTAGAGAGGAAAGTCCCTTTGGGAATTTTCAGGAAGCTATGCACACATCTAGCAGTCAGAAAGGTTAAAGTTATCAGTAATATTTTACATTACCTAGAGATATAAATTGTGATGCATAGTTGCTACAAGATCTTGATTATGTAAGCAAAATATGACTGATTATAAATACCTTTTTAGTATCTTAATTTCAAAGGTCCAGTAGATCCACTGTTATACTGTTACTGCTTTTCTGTATCTGGAGCTTTCTTTATCTGGCTAGTAGTGGACCCAGGCTGGTCTCTCTGGACAACTAAGTTGTTTTATGTATTATATATAACAAAAAAAAGTATGTTGTATATATATTTATATATATAAAGCATCTATCACCATATTGATACACGTCTTTGGAACCACTCTGATGGCAGAGGTAAGAACAAGATGCAGGCTGTTTGTAGGACAATGACAACCCTAATTGATTACACTATACACACAGAGAAACCAGAATCAGATAATGAGAATCACAAACAACTCTTAAAACATAATCCCTGTCCCACCACCTACCCCACCCCCACTTCTTTGCAGACTTAAGTTTACTCATGATTTTGAACTCCCCAGGATGGCACAGGGAAAAGTGAGGGTGGAATAGGGAATGGAGGCTTCAGTCAGTTCCTAATGAAGTGTTTAGGGCCGGGGCATTTCTCACACTCTTTCCCAGCACCAGTATGAGGTCCCACCCATACCACCAGCTGTTCACCAGCTGCCCCAGTGTGGGTCACTGCTATAAACTCATAGAATGTCTCTCAGTCCCAAACTGCTGGCTCCAGCCTGGTCCCCCACAGAGTCACAAGCTCCCCCCCCGGCAAACTTGCTCCAGCGTGGGCCTCCATCTCTCTCTCTCTCTGCCTCTTATGTCTCTCCGAGTGCTGCAGGTTCTGTCAGGGGCTTGTTCCAATGTAGATCACAGATTCTCCCATATTCCTCCACCTGCTCCATGGTGGGCTCCCACCTGACCCAGGTACCTCTCCATGTGCTACAGGTGGGGTCTCTTCATCCTTCATGTGCTGCAAGGGGACACCCACTGAACCATTATATTCACCGTGGGCTGCAGGGAATCTTCCTATCTTTGATAGGACAAGGGGCAATGGGTCCAAGCTGAAACATAGGAAGTTCCATTTGAATATAAGGAAGAACATGTCTAGAAAGAGTTCACATGGGTAAAGCAGATAGTGTTCATGTCACAGAATCACAGAATGTTAGGAGTTGGAAGGGACCTTGACAGATCATCTAGTTCAACCCCCCAGCTTGAGCAGGATCACCTAGATTAAATCACAGAGGAACACATCCAGATTGGTCTCGAATGTCCCCAGAGAAGGAGACTCCAGAGACCCTCTGGCAGCCTGTCCCAGTGTTCAATCACCCTTACGGGGAAAAAGTTCTTCCTTGTATTAAAATGGAACTTCCTATGTCTCAGCTTGTACCCATTGCCCCTTGTCCTGTCACTGGCCCACACTGAGAAGAGCCTGGATTCAGGCTACGCTATGGTTAGGCCCAGTTGTATCAAGAGCCACATCAGGTATTTGCTGGGACAGTAATCTGTAAGCCTATGGTTTGACATAACCTTAAGAGCTCACAGGAGTGCCTAAACTAAGGTTGTGGGAGCTAAAAGGTTATGGGCCTGCATTTCAACCTCTGTTTCATTTAAAGAAGCTTTTTTTAAAAGAAGCAGGAAATACAGAAAAGGGATGGTCTTCATGAGGTTAATCATAACCTTAACTTCAGAACCATACAAGGCAGGAGTGTGCATGCAATAGGACAATAAATCACTTTGACATGGAAGCATCTCCACTAAAATGTGGTGTTATCATTTAGTTGTCATGTTTTGAGTGTCTGGGAAGCTGAAAGGAGAAGAATATGGGCTGTGTAAGGGAAATATGAGGCTAACTTGTACACTGGACACTCTCTGGCATGTCTCTAACTTTATATGGCATCCAAAGCAACAGATAGTCCTTTAATATCTCATCTCTCTGTTAATTAACTGACCCCTGATCAGATAATGTGCAAGATAGACTTATCCTATCTCCTTTCAATGAAAAGTCACCAAGACTGTATTTATCATATACAATATTGTTTGGATATCCTCACAGTTGTTGGTTATGCAGATAATGAGTCCATCAGTGGAAGTGAGCAGAGCTGTAGTGGATTGTGGAACTAGGATACTAGTTGCAATTGCTATCAATTGATTGGCACTCGAATCTGCTAGTTAGAATTTAAAATTTTGCTAATTTGGGGAAAAGTTTGACAGATTCAGTCAGTTGTAAATATGGCCTAGGATATTTGTCCAGAATTTCTAAATCTCTGGGCACAACATTTTAGCTTTAATTGAAAGTGATTGAATGACCAGCTGCCTGCTAATACTTGGTTGCTACTATAACTTTTGAGAACGGGAAGTTGGTGTGATCTGCTGTCTCTGAATCCAGTGCTGGAAGGAGAACTACACACTTTCAGGAGTGTTAGAAGTGTGGTGTTTAGGTGGGCTTGGGGAGGAATGGTTGAGGAATCAATCAAGCTGAGAGGAAGAGATATTGTTACCTTTATAAAAGGGAAAAGGTATTGTGCTCTATCCTGAAAAATGTACCAGTGCTGCTACTGCAGCTCTTACTTCTCTGATTAGGTAATTAATCTATATGAAAAACATGCAACCATATCATAAGTGCTCTGGAATGAAACCACTGTTCCTGCAGAAAGGGGTAGTTTTTAAGAGCATTACTGTGTTAATATTCCTTTATAAGGTTGAGCTGTTAAATCGTAATCAAAACTCCAGCTCAAATTGCAACATTACTGTAAGAAATTATTCTTAAAGAATCTCTTAAAAATTCCATAAAGAAATTACAGGCAGGAGAGAGTCTATCTTTCTGCCCAGTACAAGATGATCCTTTACAGTACTTGACCAATGACATTGTCTAGTCCCATTTAAAATGCTGTGAGAAAAGGTTATTCAGTAAAACACTCTGCTTAGCCGCCTGGAAGCTTTTCCCCTGAATTTTACCTGCAGGTGTCTGTGTCTTTGATTTTTTCTGCTATGGAAGCAGACAAAGTAATTTTATAAGCAACATATTTGATTCTTACTTTATACTTTCAGTTATTTTAGATTGCTCCAGTTTAGCCTGTTTTAATTTCTTACCACTGATGACAAAAATTTGGTACAAAACAAAAGCATAAAAAACCCTCATGTGACAAACCTCAAAGGCATTAATCAGGAATGTCTGTCTTTTCTGTTCATAATTAAAAAAAAAAGTCTGGGTTACCCAAAAGGATGAAATAATTTACAGAACAAGTTACCTAATGGTACTACAACTTTCTAATTAGTTGCAGGTTCAAATGATATCAGTATTGGTTTATGCTTCAGGGCATGGAAAGCATTGAATTAACTGAATAAACTTATTATAAACTGGTAATTAATTATAATTATAAAATGGAAAGAAGAAGAGTGATATGATTGGCTAATAATAGTGGTGAGTGTTGAAATTAATGCAACATAATTTCCTGTTCAGTACGCGTTAGTCTTGTAACTAAATTAGCATAAGTAATTTTAAAGCATTTTATAAGAAAACTTTATAATCACAACGAGGCATTACGGCATATTAGTTCATGCCTAGTTGCATTGATGGTAATCAGCTGGTATTAGTTTATGCTTGATGTGTCAGTTGATTATTGCTGATAAATCTAGATGTGAACGAACCCCAAAAAATCAAGTTCTGGGCATAAATATTTTTTTCCCATATTTTAAAAACCGGCAAATTTGAATTTTGCAAACACTGTTATGTCTTCTGAGCTAGAAATTAAAAGGAAGAGGATAGTACCAAACTGATCAAGGTCATTAGATAAGTATCACAGCTCTACTAACCAAACCTGGATACAAGAGTGATGTACCTGCCAAATCCTTTCAGAAAAGTGACAAAGTGGGAGAAGTCCCTTTTGCCAGAACAGGAAAGTGGAACAAAGTTTTGTACAGGTCGGGTTTTAGATTATACGCCTCAAACCATTCTTATAATGCTGTGAATTTCAAGTACCAAGAGCAGGTATTTAATGAACTGTAAATGACTTATTTGAATATGCTTTTCAGAAGTACATTAACTTACTGCTGACCAGCCTCCTGAGGTGAGTAGGAGAGAGAGCTTAACTCACCGGGTCACTGCGCAATGCTCATAACCATGGGTTTTTTCCTTAGCACTCCATTGCCATATTATGGTTACTAGGGGTTCAAGTTCCACCATAGTGCCTGACACATACATATACTTCTGTAGAGGAAGAACTGGTCAGGTTGCTTCTGGGGATATACTCATGGCCCAGGGAATCTCAGGTAGAGTAGAACAACAGTCAGAACATTTTTCTGTAGAGAAAGACATAGCTTCTTGGTGCCAAAAATAGGTTGTCAATTTGTATCAGTTTCTGACAGTTGATACTGATAAAAAACTAAAAAAAATTAAAGAATGGAAGAGACAAAAAATAAAAAAAGAAAAAGGAAATGAAAAGGGGAAAAGGAAAAAAAAAGAGGAAAAAGGGGAAAAAAGGAAGAAAAAAAGAGAAAAAAGAGAAAAAAAAGTAAGCAGACACTATTGAACAGAAATTCAATATTTCCAACTTTTCAATCCACAATTTTTATTTTAAGGGAAATTTTCTGCAAACTACACAATGGATCATTTACACAGGTCTAACTCTCTTATTTAGAAATGTAGATAACAGCACTGCTTTTGCTATACTTTATTATCTCCACTGCAGTCAGGCAGAGCAGAAGCATGGATATTCAAAAAAACATTGCGGTTCTTCACTCTGTAGCACCCTGACCTTCAAACCTCAAGAGAACTATGGAGAAATCAGTACATGAACATAGGCAACTTAGCAAGTGCTACATAAGGAACCTCAGGAAACCTTCTGACTTAGTCCCCACACCTTCTGTGAGTTAGATCTTCTGAAAAACAAAGCTGATGTTCTTCCAGAAAAGATCTTTCTTTAAACACCCTGATTCATCCCCAGAATAGGTTTCTGGGGATTAGTGCTTGAGGTTTCTATGCTCATCCAGTTGCGGATGTTCCGATGGTGCACACACAATTTTAGAGACTGAGAATCTGGCCTCTAGTTAATGACTAATTAACTTTCCCAGGGGCTGTCACTGGTGCACAAAAATGTGATTTCAAAGATTTTACTGCAAGTAAATGGATATTGAGACAGAGAACCATCATGTTTTTAAAGACTTTTTGAAAGCTGTTGCAGGAGGAAAGACACGTTGGGGTTGAGCAGTGAAAAAAGCAGCACTGAGAATATAGGTCAAGACATTAATATAAATTTGATCACTTCCTTTTTATTCACCAACATTCCTCACAATAAATCAGATCACCTCCTCACCCACACACCCTCCCCACACTTCACCCTTCCTGTCCTGATTTCGGATCACCGAATGTAAATCTGTGACAAGGGTATCTATATATAATATTAATGGTGCTGAGGAGTGTTGGTGTGAAGCGTGAGTACTTGCCAAGTAAGGAGTGATCTGAGCGGAGCTGTTCATCCTCTGCAGCATGCTCTACATCATCTGCAGGACAAATGTAACATCATTAGGCAAAAAAAGGCAGCCATTCTGCAAGGAAATGGCTAAGTTGGAGGTACCAATCAATCTCACCAAGCGAGGTTCCCTGTGATACTGTCAGAAGCAACAGACAAAACAGATTGCAGTGTAGATCACAGTGTTGTTAAAAAAAAAAAAAAGAAAAAAAGAGAAAAAACTAAGAGTCCCCTTCTCCTCTACCCCTTTCCTTATTCCTCCCCTGCTTTCTAAGATTAACTCATGTAGCCAGTTACCACTGATCTGAGTCCATTTGCCAGACAGTCCAGACCCGGCTGCTTTATCTTTAAAAGCACAGGACTAAACATAGATATTTAGCTGCTAATTTAGTAAGAGCTAAAGTAGCTGCATAAGGCAGGGTCTACCAGTATTGCAAAGGGCTGTAATAAAGTCAATAGACATGAATTGTGAGCTTAAAAAGTCTCATTAACAGGCTCTTGAAAAGAAGTTACAATAAATAAATAAAAGCTAAGCTAAACCAGTACCAGTTATCATCATTATTTAGACTCAAATTGCAATTAAATAATTTTCTCAGATATTTACAAGACTTATTGACTTTTTAACTTGATAAATGTCTGCTTTCAATCTGCAGTTTTCTCTGTAGCTCGGGACACCACATATTGGAGTCAATGGGAGTATTTGTGCTGCCTATCCCAGTGAATGGGACCATCCCGAGACCCAAGCAAGGTAAAAGTCTTTCTGTATAACATACATCCAGCTTGCTTCACTGGTGAATGAAAATGAAGTGACACTGTGTAGATTGTACACTAAAATGTTCTCTTGAATCTTCTGTATTACTTAAAAACATGTTTATTAGTAAAGAACCAGGGAGACAGAGAGCATTAAGGGCATTAATTGATTCCCCTGGATAGCCTTATTAAAAAAAAAAAAAGAATTTGCATTGATATTTACATTGTAGAAGTTTTACTGTTTGACCATGATTGACGTTTCTTTTATCAGGAATTTATTTTTAGAATCAGCAAGGGTTAAATCTACCATTTGCTGTTTCTGTTCTTGTATCAAGGTCAGAATGAGGAGGTAGCCCAGTTCACAGTTTGCAGGACTAATAAATCTTTCCAAAGGTCAGCATCTGCAGTCATTATCAACTAATCAGTTTTAATTTGGTTTTTAATATATAAACACTTGGGACCATGTAGAAAACATCATGCATGTTGTTTAAATCTGATATTTTTTTTCCAAAACATCACTTGTTTTAGTCAGTTCATTAATATTTTAAATAAAGGAAATCAATAGGTGCATTAAAGCTTCTTACCTACAAGTCTTTCCTTTTTTCACAAAATATTAAAGATAACAATAAATAGCTGCACTTTTTTTTTCTGGTGAGGCTTTTATTAGGGCGGCTGCCTCTCTTATGAGACTAATGAGATCAACTGTGGTGTAAATCAGTATACATCGATTCACTTGAGAACTGGCTTGATCCAGCTGACTTTCAACTATTGCAAATACACTGTTTACTATTTAGGCAATTTAAATCTAGAGCAGTAAGAACAGCAGTATGAAATGTCAATGTGAAACATTTCCAAACACAGGATTTAAAAGCCTTTTGAGACATGTATTTTTAAGCAACAGTGTTTGAAAAGTTCCACTTTAACTTATTTTGTGTTGTTAAATATTTCTACTATTAGTTGTGCTTTCTCATGGGAAGTGCAGGCAATGCAAGCTCTATAGAGATTGGGTGGAGATTTTTTTTGCCATATTTCTAGCAAATCTTTTACTTGCTGTGTGAAGTGTGCTAAGTGATAGTGCTGTCTCATTGGAGGAAAAGTTGGGGTTGCCAGGTGGCAAAAGGCTCTTCTGTCTTCTGAAGCTGCAGCCTGATATAGACTGGACAAAGAGAACAGCAAATTACTTTTATGAGCACTGTCTGCTCTGAAAATATGCTGGTTTGCAATTTCCTGATATGAATATTCCATATACATATTTTTTAAAGTCAATGAAAATATTCAATATTAATCTACTTCTGATAAGTAACCCGATCAGGTTATTACTTTTCAAGGAAATCATACCTCTTTGCTCATTTTCCAATTCAGTGCAAAAAATTTTGGGGGGAAATATAATGTTTCTACAGTATACCAAATATTTTACATAGTATTTCTTTTTTAAGTTCCATGTTGATATCAGATTTTGCTGTGGTGTAAAACACACTGGGTGAGCTGCCTACATAATTGCTGAGATTTCTGAACTCTTTTCATCTGAAAAGCTTTCAAAGAAACACCATCATGGCAACATTTTGCAGTGGATGACACTGTATTGCAGGAGCAGTGTCAGAGTGTATCACCTTTGAGCTCATGATCTGAGTGCCAACAATCTTGGATCTAATCAGATGGCAGTTGAGGAACAATGTCTATAGGATCTTATCAACCACATATACAAAATGATGGAGAACAGTTCTTTTTGATGTTCACAGGAAATGGATCTGGGCTTTCCTAAGGGTTCACATACTGTTCCTCTTCCAGTAGTCTTCTCCAGTGGATTCTAAAGATTTTCAGAGGTATTCTATAGGATTGCATATGATTAGGAACTGCTGCATTAGTAAAATATTAATTATCTAAAATACCCTGTTAGAACACAGAAAAAGTTAAGCAGAGGCAATGAAAATTAAAGAGACTATAATGTGACCATAACAGGTGAATAATAAGAATATTAATAAGAATTTATTAAGAATATAATAAGGAAACTATATTTCTAAAGCTACCCAGGTGAGGTCAAAAATTTCAGAAAATATTGGAACTATCAAGAGCTGAAGTTGACCAGGACCCTGGTTGCTGAACACACAGAATAGCTCATGTCCTTAGCTACACAATGCCATTCTCTCAAAGCATTACATCAGCTATGGAGGTAATGTAGCATCTGAATTTCTGAGACTATTTTCTGGAGCAGACTGGGACTCTTGAAGAAGTGTCCAGTCTGTTAAACATTTCAGACTCATGACTTGCAAAGTAAAATAAATAAAAATATCCAAAGAGAGGCTACAGCCTCAGAATGTTGCCATACTTTCTCAGCTTACATTATTAATAACTGTAGTAACAAAATAATTCTTAGATCTTATTTATAAAATAGGTGTCATGAATGAGAAACAGATGAACACTCACTGGGGAACTGAAGACTCAGGAAATTGTACATCTATCACAGCCAGAGAGCCTTAACTTTGCATAGCAAACTGGCCCTTTGGATATCTCAGGCATGAGAAAGCAAGATCAGCAAATTCAGTTTGAATAATTTATGAGTCAATAGGCTACTGGATTAGCTGTATCACCAAAGTCATGAAAAGCCTTGAACCAGTAACAGATGAGGTTTAATTATGGTGGAAAAATTAAAGGAGGAAAATATTATGGAAGTTTAGTAGACATGGAAATGACTCGTTGTGAAACTTATTCCTTATCTTCTTTTTAAAAATCAGCCAGAGCTATAAGTGTACTTTATAGAGGGAGTTATTTCCAAGGTTGATTTTGAATAATTTATTCAGAGGGATGGCCTTTTTTTTTTCCCAAAGTCACTGAAGGCAGAACACTTGGCTCTGAAGAATTATGAACAAGGATTATAAAGGACTGTGGGCCCAATCTTGCTCTCATTGAAACCAAGAGGAAACTTGCCATTGATTTTTGTAGATAGATCAAGCTTTCAATCCTTTGTATATGTGACCTTTCCCATAATGCTATCCTATCAATTTGAATATCTGCAATGGGAAAAAAATGAAAGGAAATTCCTGGTGTTGACTACACAAAACAAAAAATGCTGCTCTTGCTTTTCAGTTCAGAAAATTTGTGTAACACCTCTTTGGTCCATGCACATTATGAACCAAAGTTTACTGATATCAGAAAACTAACTCACTTTGGCTTCAGTTCAGTTTGGAACAAATGTGTGAGACAATTTGTTAAAGGATGATAAAGCATTGAATGCATTTCTACCACATCTCCCTGTCACTTTTACTCAAAGAATTCTCCTACAGAAACCAGTAAGAATAGTGTTATTGGAAGTAAAGGAAACTTAGGTGGAGCATTAAACATAATGTAGGAATAAATAATAAGCTGAACAAAATGAAGCCTGGAAAGCTCAACAAGTCTGGACAAAGTCTGAACTCCTGCTCTAGTCCAGCTTTTGTCTCTGAGTAGTAACCTAGACTTTGGATGTCATCCATACATGTTGCTTATGTAAACTAATCATGAATATTTTCAGTGTGGGCTTCTAACTACTGTCCTCTTCATTCTTACCCACTGTGATACTTTGATTCTATTCAAGTAGAGCCATCTCCATTGTTGTATATGACACTATAAGTCACTCTGGTACTTAAGCTACTAAAACTGTACAACTATACAAGTCCTTGAAAATGAATGCTACATTATGTGTAGGGGTTGTCTTATCACTTACTGTACACTTTAGAGATAATAAATCTAATTGATTCTCCCTTCTGTTATCTTAACACCAGAGCCCAGTGCAAACTGTACAGCAATATTTAAATGACCACAACACAAAGTCAACATGATGCTGTGGAAAAGAATAGAGCAATATTCTTAATTCTGAAAACCTGTATCGGTAATCAATTGAAATGTAGGAGCAATTGAAGAGCTGTCCAATTTTCAATTGCAGTATAACTTGGGAAACAATTTGAAAATAATGGCTCATACAAAGAGTTTTTGAAACAGTCAATATGGTCCTCATGTGAAGGACAAATAAGATTTTGGCAGTCTACCCATTGTTTGGTCTTTTTGCGTTAGACATTATCTGCAGAACTCACCGCAGCGGCCCAACTGAGATCAGAGCTTGCAATCTTTCAGTGTGACTCCAATGAAAATGTACTTAGTGGGATGTTCAGTTGTGAGAGATATTCAATGGAGGTGTAGGAACTGTAAAGAAAACTTTTATTATTACTGGCATTACGCCAAAAAACTTACTGTAGTGAACTGACGTTTGAAATGTTTACTGCCTGTGTTATGTTTTTACTTATATTACCATGTTGCACGCTATTAAAAGTAAGGGATTTCACAGAGTGCAGTTCACTGATGGAAAAATAAATCTTCTTGCATACCAAACATTATGATTTGGAGACAACAGTCATGCAGCTTTCCTTTGATAGGAATGAGCATTTCCAAAGCTTGGCTCATAACCTGAACTAAGACACAGATCTGCCTTTCTGTCTTCTTATCATCTTTAAAAAAGTATTGAGATTTAGACAGGCAGTAGTCCAGCCTGGGTTCATTTCCATGGGAACTTCTGGCTGCAAGCTAAATATTTTTCACATGACATCCTACAAATGGTTGTCTCTGGTGTGACTGAGGACCATTTGACATCTCCAGCTTTTTATCCTTCTCTGAGATGGTCCATCTCCATCATCACAAGAACTGCGCCTTGAGAGAGAGAGACTCCAAAGGCAAGGACCAGTGTGGCAAGGTAGACTAGGTCCAAAAGTTCAGTAAGGAAGTATCACACTCATTAATCCCTCCCATTTTTATGTTGAGGCTTTCCTATGAAAAGGACATTTTGAATAATTCAGATGAGGATCCAAAACTTGACAGACAGCATTCTAGTATTCAGACTCTCTAGTTTTTACTATGTTAGTGAAGGAACTCCAGGAATACTGCCTTCTGTTGTTTGCATGTATAAGAAGAATTTAAATTAAAATAATTTTGATTAAAAAGGCTATTGGATTCGAAAGAAGGCAAACAATTATGTCGGAACCTCAAAAAACATAGAAATTATCTTGTATTTGAAAAAAAATTTGGTGTAACTGGCACCTCTGAAATTTGTTTTTATGGAGGTGTGTAGATGTGTAGATACAAATTACTAAGTGCCTACATATAAAAAGTGTGTGTGTCTTTACAGCAGTAAAATAAATGAGAGCTAGTTAGGTCTTTTTTGTATTCACTATATGCAATTTTCTAAGCATGTATCTCTGAATATACTCAATTTATGATTGTACTATTTTACAAATTTCAGTTTAAAAAATGGCACTCTGGCAAATTCTACCCTTCTTGGTATTTCTATTTACCCTATTGCATGAGCTGAGTATTTTTCTTTCTGTTCAATGTGAAGTGGTTGTGCAGAGTTTCCTAAATCAAAAAAAAAAAAAAGTGAGTTTACTTCTGTAAGATGGAAATAAGGGAAGGATTATAAAGTTTTTAATTCTTTTATCATGCATGTCTACATCAAAGGCTGTTATCTGCTCTCTAACAATGAAAGGTCTTGGCTGATGCAAATAAAAACACATTTTCAGTATTCAAAGAGGCAAAGTGTAAAGGTGGGTCTTCTTGAAGGGAGCCTCTCTTCATGTTCATGGAACCCCCAAAAGCAGTGTGGTGCTACTTACATATGAAAATAAAGGAGATTAATGCTCTGTGTTTCACACTGCTGGGTTCTTCAGCCTTTCAACTTCCAACTGCAGTGGCAAACAGGTGAAAACTCTCAGTCATGTAGAAGGTCTTGGCAGTACAACGGCTGGACCAAACAAAGCATCAGCTCTTTCAGTGTCAAAGCACCATACTCAAATTCCGTGAAAAAAACCAAAACAGCTAATCTCTGTAAACTCATTTTTTTAAGACACTAAATCATGTCATCTATGACTAGCAGCACAGGCTATGTGAGGTTGCTCACACACTTCAAGTCAGGATGCATTTAAAGCCTTTGCTAGATTGACTTTTATTTACCCATCTGTTGCAGGTATTCTTCAAAGTGTGTTTACTCTGGCTACTGAACCTTTGGATTCAACAACCTGTTTATGTTGCAAAGCTCTCTTACTTGCTCCATTTCTGAAAGAGAAAAATCTCTTATTTTATCTTGGGTTAGCTTTAAAACCATTTAAAACCATTTTCCATGAGAGACCTGGAAGGACTTTCTTTGGTGATTGTTTATGACATGGTGAGTTGGCAATCTGGAACCAAAATAGGATATGCAAGTATTGCAGTACTATAGAAAATTGTAAAAAAAAAAAAAATTAACAAAATAATTCTGAAATACTGATGAGGAAAAAACCCCAACCAAAACAAAAAACCCCGATGCTCTAACATTGATCTTTTAAGCTAGAACAATTTAATTCTTGACACGTTAGAGAGGTATTAACAATTTAATTGCTGTCTAACTAAAAAGAATGTCCTGCATGAAGCACAAAGCCAGCAGCAGTTGGATATATACAGTGTGTCTTTTGTTGGGTGAGTAGATCATATGCCAGTGACAAGTAAAATTAAAAAAGGTCAGTATTTAAAATTCTTCACACAGATACTTACATCATGTCTAAGTGAGAAAATC
Organism: Heliornis fulica; assembly: GCA_013399135.1. Classification (NCBI taxonomy): domain Eukaryota; kingdom Metazoa; phylum Chordata; class Aves; order Gruiformes; family Heliornithidae; genus Heliornis; species Heliornis fulica. The sequence continues at coordinate 414,615 of VXBZ01007160.1, forward strand.
AACATCCAAGAACCTCTTTTAAGGTATTTTAGCCTTAATTATTTTTTACTTTGCCAGCCCAAAGCAGTACAGTGAGATCAGATGAATGCTCACAATGAGGGGAAGTGAGGGGAGGGATGCTGGGTGTGGTAGAGGACAGGCACATGTTGCTGTCCCAGGAGAAACACCTTCCTCACCATCCCCAGGCCCAGTGCCGTGCCGGAGAGGGCTGCCTTTTGTAAGCCACCCTGGGCTGCTGTTGGTCAAAGCCTTTCATTCTTTGAGGGACTAGATCCAGCGCTCGATTGCTGCCCTCTCATGTCCTATGCAGCAGTTCATTTTCCTCTCCCCTCTTGTCCTTTTTTTTATTTGCCTGTACCAATTTCTAAGGGAAGCCAGAGGGAGAGAGACAGAAGAACATGTTAGTCCACAGCTGCCTACCAGTGGAGACTGGTGGGTTTGATTAAAGGGGAGCTCCCTCCTGGATTTCACACATCACATCAATCACATTGATCAGCCCCCAGAAAGGCAACATATTGCCTGGGAATAAGCCAAGGAAGGATATCAATTTCACAATAGCGCTTATGTCTTTCAGCCAAGTACTGGTTTATTTTTGGCTGCTGAAGGCTGAGACTCACTTTGAAGCTCCATTTATGCCCAAAGAATTTCACTGCTCACTTGCTATTTCACTAGTGAGTTATTACTAACTTTTGCCTGAAATTCGTAGTCCTATATGTGATTTTTATATAGGAAAATCAACTTCTGCTTGTTGCCTCTATCTGGTGACGGGACTTCCCAGCTGTGCAACTATGCTATTTCTTTCTTCTACTGCTACTCAAAAATGTAGTTTTAAGGAGTGCTCACATTGTTTTTGCCTTTCCCTATAATCTTCAAGAAAGTATTTTCATATAAAAAACCCCCAAAACTTCTGTGTTATTCCTTCATCTAAATGATGAGGTACAATGTGCCCATTGTTTTGACATACCATTTATTCATGTTATTCGCAGAAGAACTCTATGAAAGGTATCCCATTTTGCAATAATGCCATCTACACTTTTGGGTCCCAAATATTCCAGTTTTATAGATATGTTGTTTTGTCAGAGTTTTGATTATCTTTGCCTGTCACTTTAAAGAAATCATTCTTACATATTGTTTTATATCACACTCCTGAGGAGGTTTCATCTAGTTTGTTGATATAATGAATCCTACACCCCATGATTAATTAGTTGTATTATATTATAATATCCACCAACATTTACCCTGGCTACTTTCTCGGTAATTGCTGCTTTGTAAATGTATTTGAGAGTGCTTCTCCATCTCTGTGTGTGTGTGTGTGTGTGTGTGTGTGTGTGAGAGAGAGAGAGAGAGAGAGAGAGAGAGAGAGAGAGAGAGAGCTCAGTTGAGCCACAAACTGCTGCAGCGATTTACTGTAGGAATTAGTAAAATGACCCCTTCATCATTAAAAATATAGACTTGAAATAGAAAGAAAATTGCCACTGTGGCATTCCTCTCACATAAAATCCTGATGACTTCACCAGTTTTCTAAAATAACATGTATCTCATAAAATATCTTTTAAGGCTGGTTATCATGTAGTACTCAAATTGTTATTCTCCCCTCACTGTCACTGGTTACTGAATTATTTAGCTAATGACAGGGTGGCCACAAAGATCTTTAGAAAAGAAAGTACAGCTTTGGCTGCCTCCATCGTTTGCTAGAAAATGGTATTTTAAAAAAGCTATTTTAATATTTGCAGTGATGCAAACCCTAACCGCTCCACAGCACAGAACAGATCTGCTCCCTCCTTTCATGTTTGTTAATAAGTCTGAGAGAGATTATCTCCATCATTTAATAGAGCCATTCAGCTAATTTTGTTTTTCAGTAAGGAGGTGAAAGAGAAACTATGTACTTAGCTGACATATATTCTGAAATCTCACAATAGATCCTGTTATGTTTCATATAACCACTTCTACATGAAACAGTTCCAATGTACTATTTTCATAATAACTCTAAAGACACGATACAGGAAAATTATGATAAATGCAAGTTTTAATTATGTTTTGTACCAGAGGAGCTCATACTACCTTCTTAAGGCTTTCTACTGTGAAGACTCGGTTTACCTTACCTTAAGTGCTGTGATTAAATAATATCATCATAACACTATTTTTTCTTTAGAGTAATCAGGAGAACATAACCCTCTTTACAATTATTTGAGCAGACAGCTATGAAAATTACCTTGCGTTCTTGAAATTGGTATCGGTCTACAGGCTTTTTCTCTGTCAGTACTAACATACTACAGACACAATGAGAGACAGTGTTTGTGTCAACCTTATTTTTAATTAGTTAAAATCAGTCCTGAAGTATTAGAGACACTGGCCAACTTTCCAGTGCTGTGATCCTTAATTACTTGCACATGTATTAGGAAGAATTGTCTTTTATCTTTTCATCTCTAAGCATACCAAATAAACATGTAATCTTGATGCTTACATTATCATATTGTTTAGTGTTCATGGAGCTTTGGGACCAGGTTTTTTCCATGTTAGAATTTTAAGAATATAATTTTATAAATAGTGACATAATTACATGTATATATCATCTCATTATTCTAATTAATTCTGTTAAGCAAACTGGAGGATTGCATTTTCATCAGCTTTGAGAGTAAAATCTATGATGCATTATTGCTAAACTTCAGGCTTTTAAAACTTGTTTATTCTTTCCCAGCACCCCAAATCACTGGGTTTTGTGTTAATGTAATCTTTTGAACATCCCTATGTACATTGGAAGACATGTATTTATTTAACAGTATTAAATGTACTGGTGAATTAACTACACCTGCAGAACTAAAACATTTTATTTTTTTTCCTCACTAATATCTACATCATATAAATAATCTTAAAATCCAAATAATCTTAAAATCCAAACTAAGTAAACAAAAAATCCTAAAAGAAAAATCAAACAAAAAAGCCAGCCCCATGCTATCCAGAAATGTGATGCAAAGCTATTATTTGCTTAAATGAGTTTCAGAGCCTTCGATAATTCATCATCAATTTCCCTGAGTTCCTTGACTTTCTTCATCTTGATCTCTCCCATTATATATATCCACCATTTCAATATGTAGCCAATATTATCATACTCTGAACCAAGTCAGCAGTTTTGACATCTTCATTTCAATGTCCTTTTCTGTACCTTCAGCAATGTTAATGTTACAAATTACGGGAGGGTGTATTAATAGCCATACCCAAGAAGCAGAAAGAAAAGTGCATTTTTTTAGACTAAGTACTAACTTGGGATTTCCCGGGCCCATTGCGGAGCCAGCGGAGCCCCGGCTCCTCCGTTGTGATGATAATGGATTCCGTGTTGTTGGCTCAAAGGTCGACGGGTCACCGTAAGCTCCTTAATGGACTGTGAAATAACTTTAACTGCATTAACCTCTCCGGATCACATGGGTGGCACCAACATCCACTCCTGAAATTCTCATTCGCTTATAGAGACAATACCATTAGATTATTATATTTTCCTTTTGGAATAGCAATAGGCTCAAAGCAATTATGCAGCTAAGCGTTTCCATTAAGTGAATAGGGCCTTAAAGAAGATTAACTGGAGCTTCTCCGGCGTTCAGTATAAAGGTGGTATAAGTCTAAAGATTTCGACAGAATTCAAATCTGCTAAAACCCTGTCTGTGCTATCATGGTGCTCTAAAGTATGATGGCATTAGCCGAAATAGAAATGTTGTGGCCGTGCTCGTGGTGGCAGGTGCTGGCTGCCCAGAGCGAGCACCTGTCTTTGTGTTGAGCTCTCTGAGTGTTGGCTTTTAAGAGGGTTATGAAAAAATGGGCACCGAAAAGAGCAGAGGAGGAAGACTAGCTTCCCTCAACCTCCAGTCAATTGTTTTAATCTCCTGTGCTGGTTGCATATCTTCTGAGGGTCAGAAATCATACTGTTCAAGGCAGGTAAGCAGATGCAGCTCCCATCTTCTGCCCTGTTCCAGGACCATTGGTGCTGGGGTTGGGCTGAGGCAGGGATATGCACCATGGTTGCATGCCCATGAGAAGGGGATCCTGAAGCCCAACAGGACCAGGTCTGTTTTCTTCACTCCCACCACCCCACCACCCCCCCTCCCACAGCCTGGGAGGATCCTCATCTGGTTCTGTTGATTGGTAGTCTTCAGGCTGAAAAAAACATGGCTCAATTCATCACAACGCTATTCAGCAACAGTAATGTTTAAACCCCCGAGTAAATTAAAAATGAGTGCATGTGAAGAGCTCAGGGCTTGCTTAAGTGACGTGCTGAAATGAAATCTTCCAAATTACCGACAAAATAAATCTGCTGATGTTAAAGTCAGCCTTTCTTTGTGCCAAGTAAAATAAAAAACATATAGGAACAGTACCATGAGCACAGATTCCAGGTCCTAACAATTATAGGCATTATTGTAACAGTTTTTACTGTTTTACACAAAAAAGCACCCAAGTACTCATCCGAAATTCTTGGCACTTCAACAGATTAAATAAAGTAACAAAGCATCATGTCCTCAAACACACAGCACAAATCCATCTAAAGCTATTTTGGAAGGTATTATTCTTTTAAATTCATGGGGATACCTTTAATCTGAAATTCATGATAGATAGATAGATAGATAGATAGATAGATAGATAGATAGATAGATGTATGTATGTGCTGGTAGGATCTGGGGAAACTGAGTGACCAGTAAAGCCTCTAATAATGACTTCATTTAGAATTTGAAAGGAGAGCTAGGCTGTGATCATGAGTCATTACACCAAGTACTATGAGAAGTTTAAAAACTTGACATAGTGTAAAATTTTATGGACAGATTAATTTCTATTAGAACTGGTTTTGCAGAGAAAATAGAAGTTCAATTAAACATTAAAAAACCCAACTTTAAAACACTATAATACCCCATAATCTAAAGTAATCCTACACATTTTCCTTCATCAACAGGAAATTATTGATAATATAGCTTAACAAATTATTTCAGCATTAACTTATAAAAACTATTTCTGTTTCTGTTTTAAATATTTTTACTTTCAGTTTTTGTTTCCTTGAAATGTAAGTTACTTTCTGCAGAAAATCAAAACAAACAATCTATTTCTCCATTAGCAGTTCTACATATCAGTAAAGGAAATTTTATTTTCTGACTTTTCTAGAATTCATGTTTCAGTTTTCTTGCTCAAACTTCATACAAATAATAGCTGAGATGATGCATTTAAAATTTTATTTGTGTTTTGCCTTTTTTCTCAGCAGCTCCCAGCACATTTAGCCATTATGCTGCATATGGATTCACTACAATGAAGCCATTATTTGGTTGTGGGGAAGGGCCAGGTGATCAATCAGAGTTTAGCACAGAGCTAGATAATGGACAGACAAGAAATTTTGACATCAGTCTTCATGGGAAAGCTTTGCAGTAAAAGAAAACTACTTTAAAAGTTAAATGATAAACTGTGCATGCAGATAGATGTGTTTGCTATTACTCTGTGCACAAATGCACTTAAAATACATGTTTATCTCTATTTTTAAGTTATGTCAGAAGAAGAAAGAGAAAAGATAGCTCCCGTCTGTCAGATATTAGCAAAATAGGGAAAGTGATAGGAAACAGATTGTCCAAAAGAGGCAAACACAAAGTGGGTCAAGGGAATACTGCTTTTCCTAGCCCAGGAGAAGAAAGGCAGATCTTCACAACAGAGATGTCTGTACCCATTTACAGTGATGGTGGTGCCTGAGCAGACAGAATCTTTAATAGCTCTGCCTTTGCCAACTCCTGACTTCTGCTTCCCAACCTGCTCCTCAGGCTCCTGATGCTTGAGGGCTGCCTTTTCCCCTTTTCTTCTCTACGCAGTATGTCTATGACAGCCTTCAACAGCACCTCATTGTAAGCACCGCTTGAGTATTTCTTTCAGCTCAGTCTTCTTTGATTTCACTCCACTTCTTCCTCCACCTGTGTTACTTACGGATTGTTAAATCTCTCATTGCCTTACAAGGTACTGCCTATGGAAAGGAGGGTCTCTTGTTGCATTTAACTCTCTTGGTAATCAAGCTGAGATCTTTCCCAATCCTGTGGGCCCAGAGTTGAACCCAAACCAATTTGGTCTTTAACAAGCCAAGAGATATATCTATCACCCTGCTCTGTCCCTGTTCCTCTCCCATTTCTCAGTACTATGGCACTGTCTGTATTTTCCTGTGATCCCAGCAGCCCCCCGTGACCAGGCAGCTGCCAGCAGACTTGTCAACTCTTACATGCTATGTGTGAAACTCAATATTTTTCTGCACCTCTAACATACCTGCTGTGCTTTTTTTCTCCCCTCATGGGTAAAAATCACAACACTCTCATTTAATTCAACTGACATTTTGACCAATATTAAGGGTTTTTTTTTCTGCCTTTTCTTTCATTTTTATTTTGAGGGAGGGTGGATGACTTTTAGTGTTTGTCATGCTGAGATAGAGATGTCATCCAAAATCTAATGCATATCTCCACATATTTGGCAGACACAGAGTGTAGACTGATTTGCTGGATGGGACCTTATTCTGAGCATAAGTGGAAGGAAACAAGTTAGGAGCAGGTCTGGAGAGAGGAAGCTCGGAGATTGTTGTACTTAATGTACCCCGGCACCTTTTGCCCACAGCAAGTTTAAAGCAATGACATTTAATAATAACCTGAAAACTTGGACCTGTCAAGAAATTGCAGTGGCCCAGTTATATAGTGCTTGGGTGCTCACTGCTACAGAGCCCGGTACAAGTGCAACAGTAATAAGTCTTCAGAACCACTCTGATTTTGTACTTTTTTAAGGGAATTGGATTCTTAATGTTTATTAATGTTATTTAAAACATGGTGAACTAGATCGGGGAACTTGGGGGATTTTTAAAAAGCATGAATTCCACTCACCTCTTGTCCCTCAGTACATGATGCCAACATGACAGAATGACTGTTAGCAAGTTGGGATGGGGGTGGTGCAAAGGAGAAGCATCTTCCTGCCAAAAGCAATACTCCAATAACATCAGCTTAGGACTGGAGACAGAATAAGTTAATTTTCTTCATTACTGAAATGTAAATGGTTTGGTTGCTTCTAGGTCCCTNGAGAAATAGAGATCTTCCATGGCAGGTTATAAACCATAGGGACTGTCAAGGCTAAGCAAGTTATCATCTCATTTGTTGTGGTCCCTACAAATCACAAGGGATACAGGAGAGAGAAGGAGGACAAACTTTAAATCTAATTTTGAAGTCACCCCTACAGGAAGTCTCTGAGAGAAATTCTCACATGTGGTGAAACCCAAGATAGGTATGCTTTCTAAAAACTACAGGGCATCTCTGATCCACCAAGGAGTGCGGTATAATGATGACTTCGATAGGACTGTTTACATTAACAGCAGGGGAACTTGGAGGACAGTGGCAAATATTCTCAATAATTTGTTTGTAGGAAATATTGGTATCCTGAGATCATCTCTGAAAATTTACTTCACTGGCTATAAACACTGTTATTAAAATAGATATTGCGAGTAAATATAGAATAAGTAATATTTTTCTTCAACAGAGGTCTGAAGCAAGAACAAAGCAGTAGTCATGCTACACCACTGTGCTCATTTTGTGAGCATATTTCAGTGAAAGACACCCAGTAAAAGTCCTAACTCAGCAGAGATTGCTCACAAAGAATTTCTGTTGTGAGCAGGTCTCTTTAACCCGGAATAGAATCTTCAAAACATTACATAGGGCTTTCTTCCTTATGGTGAGAATGTTAGTTTTGGAAAGAACTTGGGATTCTATAAATGCCATTTGACATACATGAAAACAAGCACAAACTAAAAACAAAGGATCAGAAAATGCGTAAATTCTAAAGGCCAATCTAGTCTTCTGTAGATGTATTTGCATTGTATCAGCTGAAGGCTAATCACTGTATTCTAAAACAGTGAGGGCAAAACAGCATTATTAAATACCAATAAATACATAGTAATGCAAAATAAAGGAGACAGTAATTAGCAGTGACTTAGAAATCCATCCCCCAGTTGGCTAAGTTGCCACTTATCACAAAAAGGAATAGTTTCTTAAAAAAAAAGTTTCAATTTGGCTGATCTGTGAGGTGCTATTGGATTAAATAACACTTTGCTTATCCAAAACTTATTCAAATCTGGTCTGTCTCTATGTGAGAGAGTTTCTATTCCAGTAATACGAGTTCTTGAATTCTGGCCCATATCTAGCAGGCAAATAACTGCATCACAAATCCGTCATTGTTACCATGACCCCTTGACTGTTAACTTTGCCCAGAACAGGGGACTGAATCAGTGCAGACACCCCTGGAGCTATTTTCAGGTCACCTCAGAAGGATATGTCTATTGCAATATTTTAAAACTAACACTGCTGTGTAAAACTAAAGTCAGTGGAGCCTTAACTCCTTTTGCTGTCAAGAGAAGGGATAAATTGAGGGAAAGAAGTAAATACTTTCTGGAAGTAAGGCCCGTATATAGCTCTATTGACTTCAGTGGAGCATATTGCAAAGAAAAAGGCTGGGTTTTCTCAAATATTTCATCTAAGATATATCAGTGCCAGAGCTCCAATATGACTTGTATATTGTATATAAACTTATAGAAATGGGACAACAAAAGGATGACATTGTCTGACACTTGCTGACAGTAGAATGTGACAATTCAAAAATATATATGGTATGTATATCTTACCTTCATGACTGGCTTTGAAATACGAACTATAAAAATATTCAAATATACCAGTGTTTAACACTTGAACTAAACTTAGCGTATCTACTTCCAGACATTCGCACTTGTAATTATATGTTTGATAGGAGAAAAGGAAGTTGAGAAATAGTTGTCCCTGATAGACCTGGGAAAAGTGTCTTTTCCCTGGCAGTACAAGAATTATTTTTTTCTATTTGCTGACTAGATTCAAGCTGACCTTCACTTATTTGTCATATTGACTATATAGTAGTGCAGTAATAATTTCTGGTTATTAGTTTGGTTAACCTATCTATTTACCATTTATACCTACCTATTCCTCTTTGCACCACACATATAAAAACACATTGAACATAAAGGCTTCTAAAGTAATTGAGTATGCTTACCGAAATTGTCTTTTAAGGCACTGTCTGTTGGGCACCACGAATCCAGTGACCTGGGTTGGAGCAAGATCCTGGCAGGACCTGCAGCCTGTGGAGGGAGTGGCCCATGCTGGAGCAGTCTGGGCCTGAGGGACTGCACCCTGTGAAAGGGACCCATACTGGGGCAGTTGGTGAAAAGATGAAGTCCTGTAGGAAAGAACTCACGTTGGATAAGTTCATGGAGGAACCCATGGGTGGCACCTTATGCTGGAGCAAGGAAGAGTGTGAGGAAAAATACTCATCATGAACTAAATAAAACACCCATCCCTGTCTCCCTGGAGGGAGGAAGCGAGAGAAACCATGAATAAAGTTAAGTCTTTAAAGAAGGGAGGGATGGGAGTGGTGTTTTAAGATTTGGTTTTATTATTTTCCTACTCTGATTTTCATTGTGTGTGTGTGTAATAAATTAGATAGTTTGGGGTTTTTTTTATACCATAGCGAGTCTTTTGCCTGTGACGCGAATTGCAGAATGATCTCTCCCTGTCCTTATCTCAACTCCAAATCCTCTCAATATACATTTTCTCCCCTGTCCAGCTGAAAAGGGGAGTGATAAAGTGACTTTAGTGGGCATCTGGCCCCCAGCCAGGGTCAAACCACCACAAGTGCATAAGGCTAACATAAATCAGCATGTCAATTCAAGTTCTTCTTGCCTTCAGAATTCATTGTTTGACTCTCTTCTACCTTGATACCACATTGCAGTGATGAGAGTGTTACTATTACAGACAGGGTCTCTAAAATTATATGCCTCATATTGCTTATGCATGAGTCTCTTCAGAACAAAAATATTCTTGATTTCATCTGTACTCAGTGTATATTTAAGGACAGTTTCTCAGTTTCTGGAGCTTTTGTTGAGTGAAAATGTTTTGTCGAGTCCTGAGAATTAAGCTGTCTTTCTCCTGACTGTCATATGTCTTTCTACCATGGAGACCTTCTTAACAAGCAAAGTGGTTGTGACCATGAGTGTTAATATTAAAGTCATGCACTTCATGCAGCTCAGGTTTTCCAGTTGGAGCACAACATTCAGGTTCTTTCATCAGATACACCAGGGATAACACTTGCTCAGTTTAAGGAACAGGCACCTTGCACAAAAATCTATTCCTAAACTCTCCCCAGAGTCCACATACATGAACACCTATGTGTGAAGTGAATCATGACATTCGACATTTCACATTAGAGTTGCAAGCACTGCCTGTGTGTGTTCAATTTAAGTCTACGCATCTACAGTCATTACTGAACATTTATGCATACATGTCTGGCAAAGTAATGAAAATCAAAAATTACCAAAAAAAGGCAATAGCCTTTTCAAGCTAATTATTTTTTTCTTTCTTCTTTTTCCTGAAGCCCAAACATGCTTAGTTTGATTTGGGCTGACCCAGTTGAAATAGCCACTGAGAATTTATGGCCAACTTACATTTTAGAAGAATGTAAACCTAGAGTGTTGATTGAAAAGGTAATGTCTATTTCCTCACCCAACATAGTGTAGGCAATTTCCTCACTAGAGAAATTGCCCCTGGCTAAAGTGACACATCTGAGTTAAATGGTGAATGCAAAGGACATGGGAATCTGGATTGAGACTTCAGATCCTATCTCTTTGAAGACTTCAACTGGAATTTCATAATGTCAGTGTAAATCCTCCAGTATCTGTGTAAACATCAGAGTATGTATCACGATAAGATAATTGAATAAAATTATTTTTGACAGAATGTCTCTAATTTTTTTTCCTATGTGACTAAATGTATTTTATGTAATTTTAAAAAAGTAAATTTATTCATTGAAACCTTTTATTTTCTAGCATATATAACCATGTCAAGATGAAGTGATAAGCTGGACAGTCTGCCAACTGTCACTTTTGTTCTGACTTTATTTTTCACATATAAGTCTTAAGGACGAAAAATGTAGACTGGCTAGAGGTTCCCCATGATCCAGGAAATCCACTTGAGATACAAAAGCATCACTGTCAAAGGGGAGAAAAAGTGTAGCAATATAATTCTGCTCTTCCACACGGGATCTTGTATAATCAGGTTATATACCCTAAATACTTATCACCTGTGTAGAGTATAAACAAAATAAAATAGATCACAATTCCTGATCCCTTTGTGGCTCTTGTATCTCCCAAAAGCTGTGACACCTGAGTGTATTCAGTATCAATCATGAAATTTAGGTGGAAAGCACTATGGTCAGCAAGGCCAATGAGGATTCTATTATTGGTCCAGTTGCATTAAAAGCCCACCCATAAATTACTTAAGTAGACCCTAACAATTATGAAAACTAATGAGAATAAACTTAAATGGATAGAAACAATCTTATATAATTTCAACATTTTAATCACAAAAATAATATAAAAAAGCTTTCTGCCACTGAGAAAAATTCTGTGTCCTCAGCTATCTTCAGTTTTGTTGAATCTGACGACATAGCTGAAAAGCTGGCAGAATCAAAGTACAGTTAGAGATCTGATGTTTGCCATTTCTTCTGTCTTAAAGCCACAGCCCTTTGGATGACAGATCAAAAAAGCACATGACTGCAATGGCAGGAATGATTTTTAGCAAACAAGAACTCATCTTGGCAGTGATGACTAGTCTTATGTCTGCTGGACAGTGAAAGATCTGCCTTGACTTTTCAGTGAAATTCTCCATGCCTGCTGAACTCCCTGACATCACAGAACATACAAGCAGCATTTCTAAAAAAAGTAAATACAGCCTTACTCTTCTTTAAAAAAGACAACTGGGTTGCAATAAGTAGGAAGGAATATGCCTCCAGAAAAACATAACTTTGTGGTATGATTATCTTCTAATTTAAAAAACAAATCCTGGCTTGAAGAAGTTGAGCTGGGTTCTAGATTCTAGTTGTAGAGATATTTTGCAAAGTTGCCTCAGAAGCCTGGACTCAATTTATGGGTGAAACAAGACATATAAGCTTGAGGCAGAAAGAATGAGCTCAGCATTTTATGTATTGACATTTACTGCATGGGCAATATCTCTGAAATTCAGACTTCTAATGGAGCTTTGATGTGAGGGATTATGTGCCCTGTTTTTGCAATCAGGTTCAGAAATTTGGACCACAGTATAATCAGAATTTAACTCAAGAACTCAGGCTCGTCTTTAATTAAAAAAAAAAAAGAATAAAATAAAATTTGTGCTCTGATACTCACAGCCACAGCCAATTTAATGGAAAAACTCCTACTGAATTAACTGGAAGTGGGACCAAGGCCATAGCTTAGATAAGCACCAAAGACCTTCTCATTTGGGCCTGTGAGAGTATAGCACCCGAATGGATCATTTCCAAAGTTGCATTTGTGAACCATTATTTCTCCTCTTGGTACATGTGAATATGAACATCCAGCTGGTAATAATGAAGAATAGTTCTACACATAACCCATTTGGTTCCTCCTATGTTTGGGTGATTAACCAGTGTTGAAAGGCACTGTAAGAGGTGTAAGAGGTGAAGAACAACAATTGCTATCTCGGAAAATATAGAGGAGGTGGCTCTGTGTCTTCTCTCCATGGACATATCTATGCAAAATTCAGCTAGAATCTGGTCTCTTTGAAAATGGTGAGGAGAAGCAATGTGAATTCCCTTGTTGTCCATTTTTTCTGGCTGACAGTCATATATTATTATGTTGTAAAATACTGTACACCAAACATCTGTGTGGTTGGCATCAACATTTTTCAGTTCACTTCTGGAGAGAAAATGAGGGGATTCAATCTACCTCTTTTTTCATTTCTCATCCCTCACTTTCCCATGCAACATGTGCCAAAAGAGGATAGCTTTGCCCTACCACACATCACCCCGAGGATGCATTCCAGTCAGAAAGATGAAGGCTTAAACAGGATGATGGGAACTGAGGCCAAGAGGATAGCTTAAAGGCTTAGAAGGCATGATGTAGACTTATTATTTTATTAATATAATTGCTAGTTCCCTTCCACATCAGAATTTGCACAAACACTTTGCCTTTGCTGTATTGTTTTACCCATTTGCAGAATTAATAGCTTGTCTGGGGTTATGCAGAGGTAATTGTGCACAGGTAATTTCAGCTGGATCTCATCCAAAAGTATGGGAACCCCTTCCTTGTCTGTTATATGGAACCATAATTTAAAAAATATTTACATTTACTTTTTTTTTTACTGGGAAAATAAAAGCTTTTATTCCTGATAAGATTTCTAATCATATATTGATGAAGGCATAAATGTTCATCTGTAAATTAAGTCAGTCCTTAAATAAAGCATTTTTATTGCTTTTTCTACCAATATCAAAGTCTCACACGTGCATAGCAGATCCCTGGCTTCTCCATAAGAAATGAGCTGGACAGAAATCACATCTGGAAATTAATTACTGGATTTAGAAATCTGAGACAAATTCACAACCTCTGCCCTTTCTGAAATGATAATGTAGAGATCTTGAACCAGATCCAAGGCACAGTAAATCACTGGAAAAATGTCTATTGACTTTCAATGTACCCTTAGATCAGGCCCATGGCAAATATGATCTAGTGATCTCACTCATAACTATAATGAAGAAAGACAACATGAATAAAACTTACTGTATAACAGACTGCTAAAGCCTAAACTGCTGCACACAACACTTTACTTGCTCAATTTTACTTCATTCTTAGGTCCCTTGAAGAGAGGATTAGGATAGATTTTGAACACCAGTACATTTAAGCGCGTGCATGTTCCTGGTCAATGGTGTTCAGAAGCAAGGTTCAGTAGAAGCACATTTCTCATACACTGCTGCTTTTTGCTGGTCTTAAATCTTTTAAAACTCATGCTTCAGGGTTTCAGCCTGTCTTGAAAGATTAGAAATCAAGCTGGCCCTTAGTCCAAGGCAGCAAGCAAGACCGTTTCACACCTTCTAAGTTATTCTTTCCGCTGGCCACCATCATAGACACAGCAGTGGACTAGACATACCTTAGGCTGGAATCAGCAGGACAATTCCTATGGTGCCTACTTAATAATCCATTTTTCATTCTATTACAATGTAAACTGTGTTAGCTTATTGCTAATATTTTCAAGGCAGCAGCTGCTACTGCTACTGAAATCAAACATCTAATTTCTAAGGGCATTCTGGATCTGGGAAAAACAAGAAGGAATGGAAAATATATGACTCTTCTGTCTAAGTGGAAAGGCAAGTAGGGATGATGTTTTACATCATCTCAACAAAAGAGGTGGGAAAGGACTTCTGCCTGAAGTGCATGTTGCCAACACCAGTTGGTCCCTTCAGGCAGAATGCGATAAGATGCAGCTGCAGCTGTCCCAGCTGTAGAGTTCCCTTTTGGCATTAAATGCATTGGCAGCCAGTACAGCAAACTTACCAGGCTGGAAGGTGGATACAGCAATGATAAAACATGAGGAAGAGATAGAAGAAACCTGTTCATCAGCAAAGCATTGCAATCACACCATACAGTCCAAAACAGGGGTCTTCTTCTTAAGGAAATAAAATATTGCCTATCAGATTATTCAGTTCTTGAGGAGCTTCTCCATACAAGCAAATGTCAGTCTTCTCTCTGTCTTTTCTTTCAACCCTGTCCATCTTTATCAACAGACTTTTAATTTTTTGTCTATTGAAAAAAAAAAAAGTTTGAATGCTGCAGAAAAGAAAGTGTGGGCCTTTGTTATTAATGTTGTAGAAATACAAATATGTCCACCTAAGAAAGGAGTCTTCATTAACTCCCACGGCCCAGAAAATTAAGGCACGGCTCATCAGGATCTGTGCTTGCTGTTGGCTAAATTGCAAGGGACTAGTTGAGTTGCTGGGGTTCATAATGCTGATAGAGCGGTTTCCACGTGAATGAAGGATAAACAGCGATTAATTTCAGCCAATAAATAATGGTTTGAGGCCCACATTGAAAGAGGAACAATTACTTTTCCATTTTTCCTGCCAAATGAGCTGATAAGAGAAAACAGGGGAGTTGGCCACGTAAATCAGTCTTAATTTTATCTTCCCCATTAAAAAGCAGCCATTAAGACCATCTTCGGCTCATTTCATTCTCTTCTTGTTTCACTTTTTCAATTTGCACAAAAGGGGGGAGTTTGCTCGTCATAAAATTTCACTTTGGCCAACCTATCATTTGCATCTGAGCCAATAAATAGCAATTAGCATAAACATTTAAATCAGGAACTGGAACAAATTCTTGTTCCCCAGCAAGCTGTTAAATTACTGTATTTCACTATATATAAGAAGCATTAGAAACAAGATCTGCTGGGCACAATTATCCCTTTCAAACAAGACATGCTTGAAATAAAAAAAAAAAAGCAGAGAGCTTGCTGGGCAACCTTCTTGCTCATAACCAATGAGTTTAATCAGTGTGGAGAGGAGCTGTACCATTAATGATGTTCAACAAAACCCTGTTTCAAACTTTCCATCTAAAGGGATTTATTTGATCTTTATCCAAAATATATTCCCCAGGAATTAATTTAATTTTCACTGATGTTAAATCATAAAACATTTTTTTTCCCTGTACATTTTTCTCACTTTACTAAAATGTAGCATATATTTACATACTTGTGAGCCTAAGCTTAGCAAATCTCACTTTCTTGCACTATACTATTTATGTCAACACGAATTCAGGGAGCATGACTTGTAATTCCTTACAATAATTATAATTTACAATTAATAATGTAAATCATCAATAACTCTGTAAATATCAAAATAACTCTGTTGGGTGTAAACCTCTAGAAATAAAATAAGGAGGAGGCCTAGACAGAGTCCTTCTCCTTTACATATAGTCTTTTTTGTATTGCAAGAATATTGCAACTCTTATGCAACTTTTTTGTTTTTCTTCCTCATAGACTACAACAGAAGTAAGTGCAGTTACCTCCAGTTTGCAGTTGGGGAACCCAGAGCACAGGCATTAAATTACTTGCCAAAGATCATACAGGAATTCTGAAATACAGCCACAGTTTGTGTTTGGACAAGCGTACACCTACCACTAGGTTTTACTCTAATGTATGTGCTGAGAAAATCTGATAACAGACATTAATCAGTTCTCCCCTCATGTTCTCTGGGATCCTTCAGAAAGTGACCCATACACATTACTTTCAAAAGGGGAGGTGTTTTGAAGACAGATGACAAAGCGGTAAACTTTTTGCACCCTGAACTATACAGGTAAAGTAGTACCTCAGAATTATTCAGTGTAAATTTCTAAAATACCCTAAATTTAGTGATTTCTAGCTACTGGTGAAGATGATTTTAATTGTGGGTTGGGTATTTTGTATTGAAATGTTGACTGGGAGTCAGTACAGTGGAAAGAAGAAGGGTGAAAACCAAGAGGAAAGGAGCAGCAGCAGAGAACTTTGCTCAGGTGGTCTATTGTCCTAAGGGTTGTCTGGGGACAAATGCTAACTCTCCACCAACATGCTGCTGCAGTCACTCTCTGTCCTTTACCTCTTTACTGCAGCTCTTCACGCGTAAGGAGAAACTGCATCTAAATATCTATGGGAAAAATCTACTTCCCCTGTAGCACCAGGCTTTCTTCTGTTACAAAGTTTTCTAAAATAACAACAAATTTAAAAAACAAAATTGTTATACTATTGATAATTTCTGGATCATTGCACAAAGATGGGGAAAATCTTCCAAGGCTTTCCTTGTTCCTTATCCCGCCAAATGAGAATCCTTGTTGTTGGCTCTAGTCTACATCCAAGCTCACATTCAGGGAACAGACCGGAGCCCGTCTTTTACCTCCAGTGAAATTTTGAGTGAAAGTTTATTTTGAGGGCAACCTTGTTTTGGATTGATTGCCTTGTTTGAGGTTTATAGTAAAGTAGGGTGCATGTTTCCTGTAACCTGTGTGTTAGAATCTTAGAATGACTAGGTTGGAAAAGACCTCTAAGATCATCAAGTCCAACCATACCTGTTCTCTATAAACCATATCTCTAAGCACCTCAACTACCCGTCTGTTAAATGATCCAGGGATGGTGACTCAGCCACCTCCCTGGGCAGCCTGTTCCACATCCTTACAACTCTTTCAATGAAGAAAAAAGCTTCAAAAAGCCCCCAAAAGAGCTCTTTGTCAACATGATTCCTTCCCCATTGTGCACGTGCCTGCTCTGGAGCTGGTCTTGGTGAGTCCTTGTGAGACTGAACTAAAGCCCAGTTAATTTTGAAAACTGGCAACTTTATTTAGATAACCAAGTCAACTCTCAAAATCTAGCATGCTCAGAGGAGTGTGGGCAGGACAGCATGGGCCTGATACTGAGGCTGCCTTTGGATTGCCAAACATTGTCTCAGAAAGAAATGATGTCGGTTCCCCACAGCCTGCCCTGTCTCCTGCTCGTCCTCCAGCTCAAGTCTTTTTGCCCCTCAGGAACTGCAGGAGATCCTGCAGCAGGCTGAAGAATGTCACGAACTTCTGACATGGAAAGGGGCAGGGTGTAAAGCCACCCTACTGTGCTGGTGTTGGACTTGGCTTTGGAAAGGGGGTTGATGTGAAGACTGACTTCGGCTTTGGCGCAGCTGTTGTTGCTGGGCACAGCCACACCTGAACAAGGTTCCAGACATAGAAGTGCTGGGTTGAGGTATAGACTCCAAGCTGTTTTGGTCTTGCATATCCTCTCCCCAAGCTGGTCACACCAACAAGCCAGCATTCTTGTCCTCTCAGATGAGAGGCCCACTGCTGTCACCCTGCAGTGCAGGAGAAAGGATTAAGGTGGTGTTGGCTGGCCATTGTCAGCACTAGGGCTGGCCCCTTCTCTCTTGGGGCATGTGCCAGAGCTGTCCTTGCTGCACTAAAAGCCTCCGCTCAGGTGCTGGAGCCTGCAGAAGCTTGTGTGGGAGGGGATTGTGGGCCTGTCCGATAGGGCTCTCTCTCTCATCTGCATACAGTGATCCAGGATGCTTGGCAGAGAGCTGTTCCCAGATTGGGATCTGGCCCTGATAGCTGCTGAGAGCCCTGGATGGGCTTTCTGGGCACAGTTTCAGGCCTCTGGGATGGGGAGGCACTGGATGAGGAGCTGCAGGTGGGGAAGGAGAGGTAAACCCTAACAGTGGTGGGGACCCAGCAGTGCAGTGGGCAGGTAACCTGCCAGGCAAAGCATACACCAGGGTGTGTTGGGGCAGTAGTGGCAGGGCTGCCTGTGGTGCTGGGGGTTTACTGGGAGCACGGTCCTACTGGCAGGTGTCGATGCCACCTGGTGGGTAGCCAGCGCAGAGGTTGTGGTCGTGGATGGCTCCTGCATACCACCGGCTGCTGTTGCAGGGTTGACATCAATGAGGTGGACCTTGGCCTTCTGCAGGACATCTGGTGATGATGCAGCTGTGAGGACAGAAAAGAACCCCTCAGCTCATTGCCAGTTCTCCTGCCCCATCTGGGTGAAGCCCTTGCCTAGGTCTTGGCTTTTCCTCTTGAAAAAGCCATTATCCCTTCTGTCTTGCTTTAGGTGACAGTTCAGACCCACATATCTATGGGCATATGTCCCCACAGCCTGGCTGTGGTGACATTTAGCCTCTGCTGTCAGCAAGCCCAATCCAAGTACTTGCTGGGAACTCATATCTTGCAGCAGTGAACCCCTAGCTGCTGACATAGCTGAGACTCTCTCAGCTCAGCATTGGACACGCAGGCCAGCTGGATGTAGTCATTGCTCTGCACAGGCTGGTCCAGTTCCCAAAAGGTTAATGGCGGTAAGTTAATGGTTGGACTGGATGATCTTAAGGGTCTTTTCCAGCCTTAACAATTCTATGATTCTAAGGTGGTGCCGTTGCTCCCCGTGACACTGCTGTAGTGCTGGTGAACCATGAGCTGCTTGATGTAGCGCACCTGAGCCTCGGGACCTGGCTGACTCAACTGATTGGCACCGGTCACCACACGCCACATCGTGATGTGACTGGTGACCGGTGCCAAGGGAGAGAGGGGTCAGAGAGAGCATACCCATGTGCTGCAGCAGCCTGGCACTTCCCTGCCATCTGCTTCCCAAGGGAGAGAGGAAAGTGGTGCTTTGGAGGGTGCAACTGCCCTAGCAGGTCTTAAGCACAAGGAATGCAGAACTAGAGGCTGCTTGGAAGCAGTGGCATGAGCCCAGCCTTCTCCAGAGCAGTGTCCCTGCTGGGCTTGACAGTGTCCAGGCACCAGGCGTGTTGCAAGCAAATGGATGGGAGTAGCACGTGGTGCTGTGGACAGGGCGGCTCTGAGTGCTGTGGGTATATCCCTGCTCCTCCTTACCTGGTCCTTATGAAGCAGTGTGCTGCTGTCAAGACCCACTGGGAGCTAATGAGAGACCCTCCACATACATGCCCAGAGCCTTTATGCCAGAGAACCTGGATGCTGACAATCCAGGGCCAGGCTCCTGTCTGGGCATCTGTGCCACCCACCACACATCTTGTTCCTGAGGCCATGGGCCAGAGTCTGCAGATCCCCCTGTAAGCAGAGCCTCATTAATGTCCTGCTTTAGGGCTTGCTGCTGTCCAGCCTGAGGATCAGCCACCTTCCCTCCCTCCTCTGCTTCCTTCACTCATTCCCCTCCTTCCCTCCCTCCATCCTTCCCTCCCTCCCATGAAGGTGCTATGGACAGCAGGATTGGAGAACCCCTTGGAACTTGTGTCTATTTGCCCATTTCTGCTTTAGCCCCATTGACCAATTGTGCCAGCAGCCTGGGTGCTGGCAAGCAACTGAGGCTCCCACTGCTGAGGCCAGCGGTAGTACTAGGAGGGCAAGTGCCTTCATCTCTTCCAGCACCACCACATGGCAGGGGCAAGGACTGAAGACACACCAACACCAAGGCAGCAGGTACCATGGAATGCCTGCAGAACACACGCTGCCCTCCCTAGCCTTGGTGTAGGGACTGAATCATTACATTATTTAGGCATTTCAGTTTCTCATCCTTCCCAGTATGAAGGACCCTTTTTGCACCGAGGAAAAATCTTGATGATGACAATAGCTAACATTAGGACAACTTTCAGTTTTATAATTGTGCTGAATTAATTAACAGCTCTTTGCTTACCACCTTATTGAATAATTTTTCAGTTTTCTTTTCCAACTGAAGTTGAATAAAATTAAATGTGGATATAATAAAGAAGTGGAAGTCTCACACTTGGCTGAAGAGCAGCCAATAAAAAAACAAGATAACTGAGGGATATTTGTACTCTGAAGCTGAGAAGGAGAAAATAAATTAAAATAATAAAATAGGGAAGAAATAATCAAGCAGTATGTTCAGTATTTTAAATTGAAACAGTTCTGTAATGCTGTAATAATTTCAATATTGTGATTTTACATGCCAGTAAACTCAGAAACCCAGATATCTGAAACAGGAGCAATACAGGGACTTGAGGAACAACATGAGATGTCAGAGAAGTATTGTTCACATTTTTGCTTTATTTTTAACAACATTTAGGAGTGAGAAACTAAGAAAGCAAGTCACAGAATTGTAGGCTTGGAAGGGACCTTGAGAGATCATCAACTCCAACCCCCTTGACAAAGCAGGTTCCCTAGAGCAGGTCACACATGTAGGAGTCCAGACAGGTCTTGAATATCTCCAGAGAAGGAGACTCCACAACCCCCCTGGGCAGCCTGTCCCAGTTCTCTGTCACCCTCACCATGAAGAAGTTCTTTCTCACATCAGTGCGGAACCTCCTGTGGTCCAACTTGTGGCCATTGTCCCTTGTCCTGTCCCCACAGGCCACTGAGAAGAGGTTGGGCATCTCCCTTTGTCTCCCACACTTCAGATATTTATGAACATTGATGAGATCCCCTCTCAGTCTTCTC
>VXBZ01007160.1:435412-437912 GCA_013399135.1 Heliornis fulica
ATAGATAGATAGATAGATAGATAGATAGATAGATAGATAGATAGATAGATAGATAGATAGATAGATAGATATTAATTCATTGTTTCCCTGTACATTTAAAAAATATTCACGTGCAAATTCAACATAAAGTGCATACAAAATCTAAAATATTGGAAAAGTAATATTTCAGTGATCCCAAGAAGCTGATCTTTCCTTTATTTCAATTAAGTTTGTATTGAAAAGAAGCCACATATTTTTGTAAGAAAATGAGGAAAAGCTAAAATTTAAATGCTTTAGTAATTTTTCACTGTCCAACATATGATTTAGGACAGAGGGGATATTTGGACAATGAAATATAAATGAGATGGTGAGTTTTCAAATTGTTCTCAAAATCTATCCTAGTGCACGAAAAACAATATTTCATCAACAAGGTATAAATAATCTCTCTCCCAACTTAGGAAATATTCAGACTAAAATAATCAGGTATGAAAAATTTGGTGATAAATTGCATGTTTGAAAACATAAAGATTGTAAACTAGACTGCTAATTCAATGTAGAAAATTACCAACATCAATAAAATGCCCTTAAGTTCTGATGTTCTTCTACACTGGATGGTGTTTGGAACAGTTGAAACGAAAATGGAAACCTTAGGCCTGGAATATGTGTTGCTGTATCCCGCCAGGCTGCGGGTGCACGGTGGTAGCCAGACGTATGCTTTGCCTTCTCCTGCAGATGCTCCTGTCATGCTGGGTCATAAGGAAGCAGACTGTACTGGAATGGTAGACAAAATAGATTTAAAGGAACATATCACAAGGAATTTTATATTTTTAAATTTTGGAATTGAATTAGGTTGTTGCCCACTCTGATATTTGTGTCTGAACAGCAGCTTTTTAATGAAAACTAAATATTCATGCAGGATAACAGAATGGTTAACAGAGTCTTGTCCTAGCATGGCAGTCACACATAGCATTTCTTTTGTGACATGGACTTACGTTGCTTCTTTTCTGGAGATCTTTAATCACGCTTCATAAAAATACATCTAAATTAAATGTCTGCTTCAGAAGAAAAGGACAATATCTGTTCTCTAAGTTGTAAACAAAATTTTACAAGTTTGTTGGGTTTTTAAATTTATTTTTTTTTTTGCTTCACTACTTATTTTTAATAGCTGTAACAATTTAATGAATTTAAGATTAATTTTAAAGAACTTTTGGCTTACAAGCTTCTGAAAATGTTTAGGTTATTGCAGGTTGAGCTTTCTGCAGTTACAAAACCCCTAATTTTCTGTGTGTCTGCACAGAATACAAAGTGACATAGAGGCAATATTGAGGACTGTCATGTAAATAATCATATATACATACGTGAGTCTATATAGCAAGACACTAGCATGTCTTCATGCACCTGTGATTCAGACTTCAGCTGAGTGCTGAAATGCAAAGCTAGCCTAATGCTTTCAGTGTGAAGCTTTTCTCTGTGTGTAAGGCAAAGCAGTTATCCAGTTTCTTGAGTCACCTGGGAATGTGCTGGTAAAAAGCAACAATATCCTGGAAAAAACAGTGCTGTTATTTCAGTAAGTAAAAAATAAAATTTTGACCTTTTAAAACTTACAGAAATGGATCAGACTCCAAACACCTACAGCTGAGCAGAATTAAATAACAGAAAAAGCCTGTAATAATTTTAAAGAAAGGGAAGAACCATGGGACTTACATTGAAGTGTGATTGTGCATGATGTTTGAATCTGTCCAAAGGTAAGATTTTGGTTTATTTTCCCTCCCTCTCTGTTCTGAATGATCAGAGGAAAACAGCTAAAATCTTTCCCTTATGTCAGGAGGCAGAGGTAGGGTTCTGTGTAGGTAAGAACATATGTTGACATGACAATAAAATCATGCAGTGATGTCGATGTATTTAATAAAGAGGACAGCTGGACCAGTAGTTAAAACCTTCAAGTCTTCATTGCCATATACAAATGTAAGAATTTCCTCAGAAGATGAAAACGGGAACATAATATATTAGAAGTTTTTACAGACAGGCAGTGGAAAGCCTTTATCTTGAAACCAAATAAAAACAGCTGAGAAGGTTATAATTTGTAAAGTCCCTTAGTAAACACTTCAGGTTTTACATGTTCTTTGCAAAGAGATTTGGAAACTTTGGAGTTTATTACATCAATATAGAAAATTAAATAGATGTTTTTAGAGCTTGTAGACATTTTTTTAATAATTACCAGGAATAAATTTCCTGGGAAAATTAAGATAGTGTCTCATTTGCACTGTTGAATATGATGTTGAATATGAATATGTAAATATACACAGTTGAAGTGTATTTACACCAGTGTAAAAGGAATTTAACTTTTCCCTTGTTTTCTGCTGCAATTACCTGGTGGCACAGCACTTTATGGGAAGGTACGTTCATTATACCTGTTTGTGGTCTGTCCTTCATCTAAATATTGTCTAAATTCAGAGCACTAAGCATTATTCTACTCTGTACATAAACAGTAAGGGGAAAAAATTTGCCATCTGACCTCTGC
>VXBZ01007160.1:442912-484879 GCA_013399135.1 Heliornis fulica
TTGTGCTGTAAGGCCATCAGGCAAGAAAATGAGTCAGTATACAAGGGAAAGAATAAATCAGACTTTAAATAAAATATGTAACACTGAATGTCTGACAGATGGGAAAATATATGGGAAGCTTGACTCCCATTGACATTTGACACTGTTCCTCTACATTGACATTAAAAAGTCTCAAACATTTCAATATTTTTTCTGTATGATCTTCTTCAGCTATTGTAATCAAATGTACTGGTGTTAACAATTTTATTATAATCACTTAAGAAGAATATACTACTTTTGTAGTAGATATGAACACTTTAGACATAGGTCTTATACTGAAGTCGAGTTTAAAGTTTAGTCCCATTTATCCATCAAAAACTGGCACATTTTTATTTTGGTCCATCTTGGGTTTTACTAACATTTTGCAGCAAAACTCCAGCATTTCTTTCTTTTGTAAAATATGCTCTGAAGGCCTAAGTTATGACTCTGTCTGCTGTTCAAGCTAGTCTGAAATTGTACCTCGTCCATGGCCAAGTGTCTCTTCAATCCTGCTTTGTGCTGTCACAGCAGAAACAAAGGCTGAATGCACAAGGTTTGGGTGATTTTGCTGCTGACAGCAATCTCAGCGATATCAGCCCAGCTTCCTTCCACTTCACAGCTATGTTCACAAGTACCACTCCCTGTTCTCATGGGGGCAACAATATACAGATATTTTGTGAAGTTGTGACTCTCATACCGCACCAAGTGCCTAAAACCTGTCCATGCCTTTGAAGACGGTGTAGAATTGCATTCTAATAGAAGACTTTTGGATGGACAAAATTCAAATGTGATGAATTGAAAAGAAATGTAGAAACATAAGGATCAGAAGTGCCACTGCGGTTGTGAAGAAACCTAAATCTGATTTTAGTTATAGTAGTAAAAAATAGGAGAAAACCATACAAGTAAGAGGATACATTATCAAACTGTAACAATCAGCACCACAAAGACCAAATTCAGTCTTGCTAGGCAGTTGTTTGCAGTACTTAAAAAATGCAAACCCAAATATAATTCAATAATACTACTACTAATACTACTAATAAAAAAATCAAATGCTATCTAAGCCAGAGAAAATTCTAAAGATGAAAAATTAGGTCACATATTCGGAGTGTATGGTCTTCAGGTTTGTTTATTTTTTAAATTATAAAAGTATCATAAAAATGGAAGAAGGCAAAGCTAAGGGCATTCAGAATGATACAAGGACTCAAGGGTCTTATATATTCTGAAAGGTTAGAAAAAGTAGTTTTCTGTTGTTTGGAAAAGAGGATCTTATGAGGGACTTCAATGAGATACATGAAACTCTAAAGGGACCAAGGAAGAGAGATGCAGCAATGCTATTTGAGCTAGTGTCAAATTCAAGCTCAAGGGGCCCAAAAATTATGCTAGAGAAGAGCCTGACAATGAAACTCTCTGAGTGGAAATATCTTATACTGGGAGCAAAATACTGAAGACTGGAATGACTGCAAATAGTGTAAATACTTAAAAGCAAAACAAGCAAATAAAAAATATAGACCAAACCACTTGGGAAAGTGATGTTGGTTGAAATAAATATTTCTCTACATGAAAACCCAATTCCATGTTTAAGTCATGATCTTAGTTTAGCTTCATAGGAAAGCGTGACCCAGAATTAAGATTTTTCCCTTTTAGTTGATGAGAAATCTTTTAGATGAGAAAGTAGCAGTGGACAGTAGAAAGTCCTTTGAACTTGGATGCTCAACATCCCTCAACATCATTACACCCCCAGCATGCTCCATCAAGTAATCAAGTCAAAATGCAGTAACCCAATGAAACAACAGACTAGGAGAATTAATTGCAACATCAATCCCTGGCTGGCCTTTCAGATTCTCCCCTGGTTTAAATCATCATTTCATTACTCAGCTGCACGCTGCCTCACAGTTTACCCACCCATCACCTTCCCACTCTGGAACCAGCTAGGTCATTGGACACTCAGTGGGCACTTTTCTCCTCTTTCCCTCTTTCTCTCCCTAAGAGAAACAGGCTAAGGTCACACAGCAGCTCCTGTCTCCAGGATCTTCCCCCCAAATGTAAAATGTGACACTGGTACCCTCTGGCAGATGAATTAATAGCTGTGAGCAACCATCATGCAAGTACACCAGGAAACTGAGCAGGTAGATGTGGAAAGCCACAAAATAAATATCAAATCCCCCAAAAACCTCTTGGGCAAAATTGTATTGAAATGAACTTAATGGTGAGGGAGACATGAATACCTGGAGGGTAAAAGTCCTCATGGGGTCTCACATCATCCCCACATGAAGCCATTCTGAGCATACAAATATTCTTAATACTTCCTGCAGTGAAACCATTGGTGAAAATGTATTAATAAAATCAACTATGTTTGCAAAAAGAAGTTTAATCCAAACTGGGTTAAAATACTTATAATTCAATCAAGTAGCATCCCCACAGGTCTGAGTGGGTGTTGACAGGGACCCTAATTTCTGTGCGAATCCTTACACTGTCCAGGTTGCTTAACTCAGACCTTGGAGTACTGACTTTCTACAGAACTGTAGATTCCTACTACCTTAAGGTGATATTGTTATTGACTTTAACATAAAGTTTGTAATGCTCTAAATATGCCTTCAAATACTTGCTTACCATTACCAAGAAATAGTCAAATGTTTTATACAAAAAAAAAAAAAGTGCTATTTATTGGTATTCCTGGCATTAAAACCCATTGTGACAATCCACCTGCCTATCCCAATTGGGCCTTGACTCCAAGAAAATTATCTCATTTGGGAGCTAGAAATTTCAGATTTCACATACATGAGCGATAAGAAAAGGCAACAGATAACAGAGGTAAACCTAGCACCTATTTATTTCCAGATTTCCAGTAAAAGGCAGTATCTCACAATGTAGTGCGAGAGGATATTTTACATCCAATTAAGCAGGGAAGCCAAGCTGAAAGGGTTAAAATTTGCCACCGATCCCCAGTAAGTGATTTTCTTAACCCTCTAAGGGTTCAAACTGCACTGGGAGGAAAAAGCAATTATGCAATGAATAGGAGAAGGGAAAATATGTCCCAAACTGGTTTGCTGGCACAAGGTACAGATTCCTCGGTAGCCCGCAGGGAACAGCTGAGTTCCCCAGGTTATTCTTTGACCACACCCTAAATAAAAACTAAAGGATATTTCGGGGAATAGGAAAACACAACAGCTCAGATAATGTCCCAGGCAGTATATTCATTACAGGCTCATCAGAGTGGATGCCTGCAGTAGGAAGATTAAATACCCATTTACCAGCATCAGAGGAGAGTTTGGTTTTATAATGTATTGTCCCCTATTCCCCGTGAGGCTGCTTTGTTTGATAAAATGCTGAGTGTGGTGTAAAAATATCCCTCTCTCTGTAATTTGCACTCCTCTCCATTTAAAGCTATTCTTGCTGCAAACGAGAATTGAAAGCTGCTAAAATTAAGTGGTGTCAGTTCTCAATGACACTTTAATGATAGAGCGCTCAGCAAATGAGATGAGAATGAATTCCAGCTTCTCTGCTAAAGATAGTAACCAGCACTAAACAGTATAATGCTCCAACTGGGCTACACTTCACCTGCTTCATTCATATTTAGTAGAACTGAGATAGGGAAACTATAATTAAAATGGTCATAAAATGAAAAATGCTAATTTCTGATAGAGATGGCAGGAAACAACTGAAGCTTGGGAAGTCAAAGCAGAGCTCTTCCCAGCCAGCAATGCCACAGAGGCAATTGCTGGCTGACCACAGGGCTGGTGGTGGGGCTACACAATGCTTTCCTCAGTGCAGAAGCTGTGCTCCCATCAAGTTTGGTATAAACCTCCTTAACTGACACAGCCATGAGAAAAAATGAAGATTAGGAAATACTCCGTGGTTTTGCGCTAAATGAAATTACTGCCTCTGAAAAAGCATTGAAGAAAAGAAAAATCCCAGAACAACCCAACTTGTAAATATGTTCTTTCTCTCAGTATTATATTATTTGGACCTTCAAGGATGTCCACCCAGCCTTCCACAAGGATCATGCCTGTAACTTCACTACTGCTAACAAATGACAGCTTCAAAGTATGTCAACCGGGTGCTGTCACCTCTGTGCCCCCTTATGCCATTTCAGTGTTGCATAGGTGTTCTATAATAGGACAATTATTTGCTGAAAAAAACCATCTTTTGCTCAGGTTTCTGAGCATGGCATAACAGTGGAAAGCTCCTTGTGTTGCACTGGCTCTGGGGCAGGGGGAAATGTGAGCCCTAAATTCATACAGTGCCTGGGCAAAGCCACCACTGGCTTTCCTCCTGCCCCATATAGCATGGGCTCACAGCCTGCATTTACAGTATACTTCTTTCTGCAAATTCTCTTGAAAGAGGAGAAGATTGCTTCCAGCCCTTGAAAAAAATGCATTATTTTTGTATATATTTTTGTTCACTTGAATAGCCAAGTCTGGCAAACATATAAATCACAGGGAAGGTAAATATTAGGGCATGATAAGTATAAAAAGCAGTTGTTATGGGGAGAGAAGCATTTGTTACTATGGGAAATCTTTGGTGGACTTACAATCATGAAAGATTTCTTTTAATAAGGTGAGTTAAGGCTTCAAAATTCATGACAAGTACTTGCAGAATATTCCATATGACTGAAATGGAGATGGGGCCATTTGCCATAACTGGCAATAAAATCTTTATACCTCATAGTAATATCAGGTTTTCTTTACAAATACAACGGATAAGAGATCCAGAAAATACTTTATAAAGTTTTAAAATAAGGTTTCAGTGCTACTTTCCCAATCTTATCTTGATTAAACCATAATGTAATTGTACCTTGAGTCTTTACCTATGAATACTTCTTCCAATGTCTTCTAACAAATTATGTGCTAAGGGGAATTTCTTATTTCTCAAATATTTTATGGCCATAAAACCCCGGACATTTGCATTTTCATGTAACAGAACATGTCCAAAGCTGTGTAATTGTCTAGGAGTTGTAAAACTGGTGCCCTAATGGGTTGAGAGCAGGTGAAATGGTCATGAGTGAATAAGAACAGAAATTCTTCATGTATCTCTGCATTTCTGCCCATTCCCATACAATGATCCCATCCTGACTGTACAAGTAAAAACTTGACAGCAACTGTCAAGACCTTCTTAAAACGAGATGTCTTCACTATTGGTGCCACTGTTTGCAGATATGATAATATTGTGTATATGGTTCTTGCACATTGTATTTCTGTGTCTATTATGCACATATCTCAAACCAGATACATTCTTTCTGCAAAGATTGTGTGACTTTGGTCATTTCAGACCTCGTTGAGGCACAGACAATTCACAAGCCTCCTTTCCTGCTTCCTTCCCTTCCCAGCCCAGCTCGGTTTCAGGGGAGCAGGTTTTTATTGTATAACCGAAGGAGACCTGAAAAAGTTTCAACTGTTAAATGATTAAATGTTACTTTCCTGTGTCTTAGTCTGGCACAGTTATGGTGGGGTAATCTAAAGCTACCAAAAGGACCTTGGTTCACTTGCTACTTCTGCTGTTAATTTAACAGGAAAAATAAAAAATTAATAGTACTCCACAGGTGATGACTGCAAGTACAGGTCTGCTCTTCAGGGCTCAGAATGACTCATGAACATGAAGTGTGGGACAATAGCTGCAGATTAGCAAGTAATCCCAGCTAAATTTGCATGGAAGTTTTACATCGGCAGTGTATTTGCTCTAAGATGTGGCGTATTTTGTTCCTGCTGTCTGGTCAGCCAGGACTGGAGGCAGAGAAGGGATCAAGGTATCCTGACACCAAGTTAAGCCTGTTTGGCTTATTTCAGCCTCAGGTCAGTCCTCTCAGCCGTGTCCTTCACCCACCATGAGACACAAGGAGATTCCAGCTCACCAGCAACTCAAGTAAGGGAGGTTTCTACAGGCTGACTGAAAATACTGTAATTAATTTCCCTCCACCGAGTAACCCTGCATGGGTAGATGTGTGAGGGAGATGAGAAGGAAAAGGGACCCTGCAATCTATTTATGACCCTCTGGAATTTCCTTTGTGCAAGGGGAACTGTTCGTGCTGATGGGAAATGGCTACGTCCCGGAGTCCATACCTTCCTCCCAAACAATTCGCATCTCGTTTGACTCCCAGGTAGCCCAACATCTTGCCATTAGTTTTCTCTCTTGTATATTGTAGCAATATGAACCAGATTCACTTAAAAATCCTGTGAGGTACAAAGCATCACTGGTGAGATGCTAACATATCTGATCTCCTATGAGGTTGCAGCACCTTGCATATTCGGTCACTTAGAAAGATATTAGGTAAACAAAACAAACAAGCAAAAAACCCACAAAAGAAAAATAATACAAAAAACCCACCCCACCTTCCCATCAAAGCAGTTTTACACAGCTTTGGAAAGAGCAAGACAAAATAAATATTGAGTGAGAAGGAAAAAAAGCTAGTATTACATCAAATACTTGCCCCAGGACCTACAACAGCAAAAATGTGGTGACATACAGCCATACATGAGTGGACAACATGTCAACTGCACAGAGGGTCTCTTCATCGTCACACATGTCCCCTAACTGGCAGTTTACCCCCTCAGACACAATGTTAAGAGACACAGGAAGAATGTTCTCTTTTTGAAAAGTGTCACATAAAGTAGCTTACCAGCCTGGTTGGCAGAAAATCATATTTTCTGATATGTGATGTCACATTTTATTAGATTTAGGATACTATTATCCTACTTACTTAGGGGTTTAAAAGTATCCTTTTTATAGCTAATGCCACAGGTAGAATGTTAAACTACAGACATTTTGCAATAAAGGATTAGACTGTTCCTTATACACATCTGGTATTTTTTTGCCCCAAACAATGCAATAGTATTTTTTATCCATTTTTTGTTTTCCTTTTTTAATCTTTGCACAGTTGTCCTCAGTTCATCCAGTAACCTATGAGTGAATTTGGTTATACAGTCTGCAGAACTCTGGAACTATGATTTCTAATTATTTTAATATATTTTAATGAAATAGGATTATTTAATACCCATAGATAGTTTCATCTTTACTCCAGAGTTCAGAGAGTGGTTGTCCTTTCAGTTCAAATGAAAGCATTTGCTGTAGTGCTTGGCAGCAGTTTCAACCTGGTAGTAAATAAAAATCACAGTATACACATTGTGATGCTTGGGATTATATCAGTCCTGAATTATCCCTTTGCATTTATGTAGAACGGATTTATCTTGCTTTCAGTTATTAGTGGACTTTTAAATAAAAACTTTTATTGAATCTTGTTTACTTCAAAGTCTTCAAGAAAAATTTTGAGTATTGATAATTGAGGTTTTTTGACTGATAGCAGTTTCAAGTTCTAGACCTTTTAATTTAATTAATATTGCTTTCTGAATATAGCCATGCTCCTATTTAAAGCGGCAAAAACTCTGTACTTAAAACCAGAATTTGATTCATATCATCAAGACCATTCACAATTACCATCAAAAGTTAATTGCTTGTGATGTATTTTGGAGGAAAAGCATATTTAGTCAGGTTAAAACTGGCTTATTTATGTAGATGAGAATTAGCCTTACCCACCAATTAAAACATAAATGTACCTTTTCTACACCAATTTTACACCATTTAGTGATTCAACCACAGATTTTATCCCTAATCATTCTCTACACCCTTAGTTACTAATCCATGGTGTAATTTACTGATAGCAAACCACTACTGACAGGTATCCAGCTGAACAGCGGGTTCTCAGAGTACGGGATGAAACAATCAGAGAATCCCCCCAAACGTGTGGCATTCTTGATTTGCTTGGCTTGGCTTGGCTTATAGCTTGGCTTCAGTCACAACTGTTGTGAGAATGGGGAGACAGAAAAAAGAATCATGATCATATAATAATATTTACTAACATTCAATGGCATGAGTTTGGAAGGGGTTCTTTAGTGCTTTTTACATATCAAAGGGAAGCAGGAACTCAGAACTAGGATTCAATTTCTGATAAATGTGGGACGCGTTTTATGGTGTACACTATTAGCTGCTTCAGGCTTTAGAATAAAAAAATATCCAGAGAAGAGTGTGGAGCTTTATAAGGAGAAAGAACCAGACACTAGTATCACTCTATCTTTAATATTTTATAGAATTTTCTCCAAACAGAACTGGAACAAATTCTCATTCCTTAGATTTAGAACATTTAGGTCAAGAATAGTACATAGAAAATAAGAGATCTTCAAAGAAAAATTGTGTATGACATAAAGGGCTCTGCAGCTGAGTAAAGAATATCCTTCTCACCACCAGACTAAACAAGCCTGCGAGCTGATGGTCCTTATCAGCTTTGACCTGTACCAGCTTTGGCCTGATGGCTCACTTTTGATGGACAAATCTCATACAGAAACCTGATGACTGACACTAAATTGCTCCCCAAATCAGAGGCACTTTTATGAGAAGTTTCCAAACAGGCTTTTTAAAATGCAATTTATAATCCTTTAGAATAAAAGACACAGTTGAACAAAATCAACATTGAGACTGCTAAATAAACCCCTTTTCCTTTCAGAATCCTTCTGCACTTACATGAAGAGTGAGAATTCCCTGACTTTATTACAACTTTTCTTACTCTCTTTTAAGAAAGTTTACCATTCCTTGGGGTAACTCCATTAAAAGACAATCTTGCCACCTGCAAGATACTCTTAGAGTAATGGGTCTATCCAATACAACTACGCTGATGCTTCTCAGTCACTATTACAAAATAAAATACTTTTCTGTATTTTCTAAAAAGTATTCATTTACCTTAACACATTCAGGTGCTCTGGGGTTTTTTCAGGTTTTTTACAATCTCAAGTTTTTCCACCTTTACTGAGGGTCATTCCCACATTTCCATAAATTATTTTTCCAAATCACTCTATCTTTAAAATAAAAAAAAAAAAAGTAACTCTCTTCATATTTAGATCTATAACTGACCTTTAGGATTGGTCTCCTTAGTGTACATTTTAGTAGGCATAATTGTGTTGAACTATGAATTAATTTGGTGGTGGTCTCCCCTGCATGCCCAGGATTATTTTAAGAAGATGAATGTAACCTTCAGCTGTGTTCTGCAGAGGTTTTATTCCAGAGCATTTCACTGTGATTTGAGATTGAAAGCTTACCAATATTTGAAGAATGCCATTGAGCACTAGGCTGTATTTGTTTGTCTGCTGAACTCATTCAATTAGGGAAATAATCCATTATGGAAAATCTTGATTAAAAGTTGGCTTATTCTCCCATTTGATTAAAATTCAGCATTACACTGAATCAATTGTTCAGTACTTCTGTGAAACCTGCCTCAACTGCCGGCAGAAGACTAATTGCTCTGTTGCTCTTGAATCTTACTCACCTTTCCTGTCCTCTGGTTATAAAATCTACTGGAGAACAATAAACGTGTTCTAATATTGCGGTCTCACCCAGTCCTTGACCCTGTTCCATAGCAGGCTGAGCAATACCATGAGAGGCTAAGGGCACCTGTGGTGGGAAGAGGAGGTTTTTGGCCAGAGGCTTCAGCTCCACAACCCTTACCCTGTTCTGGAATGGAGACTTTGGCGTTGCCTATTTCTGCCATCAACTTCATGGGTTTCTTTGCTTTCTGAACCCTGAATAAAATCTTCAGGATTTAGTCCTTTGCATATTTCCACAACAACATCAGCAAACAATGCTAATCTTGCCTGCCAACAAAATGCTTTTGTAACTCCATACTAAATCCCAAATTAAAATCACCACCTAGAAAATTCTGCAACAAACAAAGCTTTGGAGGTTGGGCTGCATCGTGAGAGCTGTGTGTCTGGAGAGGACGGCTTCTTTATCCCAAAACTTAGCCTCAAAGTCATCTGTGTCTTCCTTGTCTCTGTTTAGCTCTGGAAGAGCTAACTCCACGCAGCTGTTCAGACCACTGAGTAATTTCAGCAGGAGAACCACAGAATCACAGAACACCAGGTGTTGGAAGGGACCTCGAAAGATCATCTAGTCCAACCCCCCTGACAGAGAAGGATCACCTACATTAGATTACACAAGTCCTGGCCGTTCCTTAAATGGGGGGCAAAACTCTTTTTGGATTCAATGAGGTCAAACTATACTTCAAACATGGCAATACAATGTAAATCAGCAACAAAATGCTATCAGGTTTGCTTTTTAGGGCTATTTTCAAGTCCCGTTTATGACTCCTTTGTCCAATATGAGAGCTTGCAGCAATTAGAAATCCTGACTTGGGGAGATTCTCAGACTTAAACAAGAATACAGCCATAGTTCACGATCAAAGCTTCATGGAGAAACTTTCTTGATTTATTCTTACAGTAGGAATACATCATTTTACTATTTCCATAAAAAAATTCCTGCTAATTTTCCCTAGTTTTTGCCCAGGGAGGCTTTTACTAAATGCAGTTGAGTTCTAATATTGAACCTACTAACTTCCAACACTAAAAATTCAGCACTGGGATTGATTTTTTAATTATATTTTCCCCTCATGTTTTTCTTACATCTCAATTGCTCTTTTGGCTTCTTTATGGGTTGTTCCTGAAGTGGAGTTGCTATGTATTGAGAAGTTACCTAGAGGAACATTTAAAAAGTAAAAGAAGCAGCTATACTTTCAGTATATTACCAGAAAAACATAAGCTGTCAAAACAGTCTTGTGTTTTGTTAGCTGATGAAGGAACAAGAGAGAAAAATCGACAGAAACATATTTCAGATCTTCAGTTGCATCAAAGTTTTAATAATTAGTGTCATTACTGGGAAACATACATTTTAAAAGTAACTTTAGAAACAGCCCATAATAATGAAAAAAAAACCAAACAAAAAAGCAGTTTTAGGAAATAGTCACATATTGGGTATGGATATCTGGAGTTTAATGTTACTTCTGCTTAGAATTATTGACTGGAATCAAATATTTGTGAAATTTAGGGAAGCCCTATTTTACTACCGCAGACTGAGAGGTGAGTGAAATTAATATGCATAAATAACAGAGGCAGGTGAAGCTGAGCACAGTGGAAATACAAGAGTTACTAAAATAACTTTGAGGTCAGTATTTGTGATGAAAATAGTTAAGATTTGTGGCCAAGTAATTCAATCAAATAATCTGAAGCAGGTCAGAAGCATTTCATTCTAATGTAGTGTTATAAAATCTATAGACACTGTGCAATTAAATGAAAAGCAAAAGCAAGCCATAGATTGTTGCCAAAGAGAATAAAAGAAAAAGCAAAAGAAAATGTCAGCTGCAGAAGATCCCATTTTGGAAACCTACAATATGTTGATTGATAGGACTAGTGTTATTCAAGCTCTGTCACAGCTGAAGTATAAAGTTGTCAGTGCACATGATAATGATGGATGCTCTAAAACATGCAAATAGCACGAAAAATCATTTCTCACATAATTTTGGAAGATGAGAGGAGTTGTGAACTGAGGGTAGAGGGGAGGGGAGGTCAAGCTTAACATTCAGCCAAGAGGAATAGGCGGCTGCCTTACTGCTGTTTGAGTTGTTAATTACTATGCAAGTGAAACAATGAGTTATGCCAGCCTTCTGCAAATTTTCCCACGGAAATTCTTTTGTGGCCTGTGGAGGAAGAGAGGCAGAACTGCAGCTTTTGGGCTGAACACAATGGGGTGCTCCCCCGGAACAAATCCGCGCAAAAAGGAATCTGCTCCAGGGGCTGTCGGTGTTTTCAGGAACGTGTAGCTTTAAGAACATGCTGTGTATTTCAGAGGTGACATTTACAGTATACCATCAATATTGGGGGTGTTTCAGTTAATTAGCCACTTTTATTAACACTGAAGTACAGTAAAACCCCACGTAAGTGTTAAGAATGTAAATTAGCGCTATCCCCAGGCTGATCTAGCTCAAAGCAGTGAACTATCACACACTGCCCCCGTATTTATGGTGCTTTTTATTTCCTAGGCTGAGCAAGGGTTGCTTACACCTCCAGCTGATTTTCACCTCTTGTGTGTATGCGTGGGCTTATGTGTGCCAAAGCTCACAAGAAGCAACAAACATGTGAGTGCAATCTTTGCATTGCTGGATTTTATTTTCATTAGTTGTACGATTTTCAGGAAGATTGCATTCCTACCTGCCTCTGGAGAAAATAAATAGAAAAAAAAATCTTGATTCTTGTTGGTTTTGTTATTCTTTTTAAAGAATAGTTACAATGATACACGGTACAGCATCTAAACTGAGGAAAACCAGCACAACAGAAAGCAAAGAATTATTTTTAAAAAACGCCTTGCTTGGGCTCCATGAAATAAATGGTAAAGACCATCCAGATCACATACCTTTCCATTCAAAACTCCTTATTCCTCAGTCCTTACTCTGCATCAACTTTTAACTACGTCTTATTTTCAGAACTCTCCCCACTCAGCACAGGTCTATGTACTAGATAATGTTTTTCCTGAATCTTTTTGTTTACTTCGTCCCACCAAAAATGTCAGCTTAAAATGAGCCCACAGGTGTGTCCTCAAGTCTACCTCCATATTTGCCTTTATACACATTTTAATTCATTATTAGGTTTCCTGGTAACAACTTCTAATCATTCTAGTCCCTCCTAAAAAAACACCACCTGACATCAGGATTTTACATGTCTATATCCTTCTAATCCTTCCCAAATTTGAAACTAAGGAGACTAAAAAAACCCCACAACTTTGAAATACAATTATAAATATTTCACTAAATGTTTACATGCAGTCTTATCTGTATGTTAGACTGCAAGCTCTCGGAGGCAAAGCCTGCCTCTATTCCTGCTGTGCATACTGCTGAACACACTGTCACACTCCACAAATTACAAATAATGAGCAATGACGATGGGTCTTATTTTCTACTGCCTTCCATCTTATTGCTATTTACCTCTACACAAAACAAGTGTCAAAGAGGTGACATTAGCAAGCACTGTGGTTCCTCAGCAGCTCAGCAAGTTTTAGGCTTTTCATAAAAGGGGACACAACAACTGAACACTTCAGGAAATTTTTCATAAACATTTTGCTCATTTGTAAAATGAATTTCTCATTGAGTTCTGAGCCAATCCCCTTCATACTTCATTTTGTTAAATACCGGTACAGTTTCTCTGTAATCAGGCTCTGGTCTTGCACTTTTGAGCAGCCTTGCAGCAGGTAATACAAGAAAGTGAGGTTTTATATGAGAATCGTTCTGATTTTTTTTCCCCTGGTTGAATTTCATCTTTGTTCCAGACCTGGAGCAATCGTTGATGTTCACATCTAGATATTGATAATGCTTCATACTGGTTGTTCAGTAGGATTATGCTCTTTTGGGCTTGTTCAAGTTCACATTTAAAGTGAGTAATAACTCAGGGTTGCTTTTGGTGAGTTCACATCTCTTGATGTTGCTGTTTTGCTCTTTTTCCTAAGATTAAAAGCACCCAAACACAGGTGGGGAGAAACAGATATTTAACAGGAGCTATGAAAATCAATGTATACCTATGCAGATCATGACCCAAAGGTGCTGTACTGGATTCAGACCAGCTCAAATAATACTTTTGTACACAGGATGGATTAGGAAGACTTTTCTCCTTGTTGCAATTAAAATGCACGTAACAAAAATAGCTAGAGACCCCTAAGAGCATTAAGTGAGGTAAGCCCAGAAAGTGGCTGCAATGACTGCCCAGTATCTAACTTACCAGTTGGAGTTTACAAAGCAGAGATGAGAGGCACTACGGCCAAGTAAAAAAATCCCACTGATCTAAAATGTGGCCTGCAGCCAACTTTTCCCAATAATGGTAGGTGACAGGCCAGAGCTGATCCAATGTGCATTTTAATTGGTGGCAAACCCAAGTAACAAGCCATTGCTGTTCATCTGTCAAAGAAGGTAAAAAAAGCAAAAACCACAACATGCAGCACTGTGTTTATTTTGTTATTAGTGTAGGTATCACGTATATTTGTATACACATTAACTGAAGGTCTGACATGTACCAGGAACTGAAAGAGGATTTTCCCCCACTAATTCCCTAGTACATACGTCTTCAGAAGAGAAACAAATGGGAAAAGATAACATCTTTCTGGTCTGATGGAGTGAAGAAGACCCTCAGCTGTACTTTAATCGGCTTGATAAATTGATCAGCGGCAGCTCACGTAGGTAAAAGTTCTCAGAGGAAAAATGGCAACTATGCGTAATGATGCTTTTGCTTCACTTCAATACCAGGGGCAAAAAGTAAAATATCCTAAGGCAGGCTTTTTTCAGAGCAAAGGTCTCACTGACTCAAAAAACCTTCCTTCTCTTTCAAGCTTTTACTATAAAGCAGGAAAAAATGAGCACTAAAATTCTTATCAGACCCCACTTTAGCAAACACCCTTCATTAATATACATAGCACCTTTTCCCTCTTTGATTTTTTTTTGTTTTCTTTTCTTTTTCTTTTTTTTTTTTTTTTGGCCTCTATATTAGCAAAACAAATCCGATCAGTCTGGAGGGGCTGTAAAGAAGATTGCATTGTTTAAAGGCAGCCTTTTGAAACCAAAAGGACTCTAACCAATTTCTTACGATCCAGAGGTGGGTACAGTTTCATGTGTTGCAGAGTACTCGTGTGCTGCTCAGGAGAGCACAGATTGCATTCCATCAAAGGCAATTTTTCAGAGGTTGTCCCTCCTTTTGCTTTCCACGAAAATGAATCTATACCATTTACATGGAGCGCTTAACCTTCAGACTGTCCTTACTACAGCAACACTACTCCTATTGCAGATACATGTTTACTTAGACAAATCTAATTTACCCTTTGTTAATGTGTGCTGTCTATACTTGCTATATTACATTAAAGTAGAAATAGAGTTACAAAAAAATTATCTTGCTTAAAATCATTCATAAGCTTTCATCAAGGGAATAAATTTACCAATTTCCCTCTTAGTTTATAACCATCCACTGTACTAACTTGACCTTTACCTAAACAGGGCTATAATTGCAGTTAAGATTATATAATTTACAATAACAACAAAAAATTACTTTTGAGGAACTGCTACTGGGCATGAATGTCTCACAGCCATTAAATGCATCATTCATCTTGAGAAGAAAATTATTCTTATCCACGTCGACATTTTTAACATAAACTGTAGTACTCTCTGTTGGCACTTTTTTACGTACCCATTAATCTCAATAGTAAAGCATAAGTCTCACCCACCTATTCTCTGAAGTTTGGATGTCACTACTGTGTACAATAAAAATTGTATATTCATGAACTCCATTTGTTTTATGTCCTTCTCTCTGTCAAAGTCTCCCAAGCAGCATATGCTTTGCTCTGTGGAGAATAAAATCAAATTTGTCTGTCTTGTCATATTGTCATCAAAGTGATACTATCACAATTAGATTAACATTTTGTGAAGGAGCTGAAGGGAGGGAAAGAAAATAGGAACACATTACAGACAGTCCCAGTTAACTCTTTCTCCAACAGGAACCCCCTACCCCCCCCCCCGCCTCTCTGTGGCACCCATTGGTACAGCAAGCGATCGAAATCCAAAATAAGCAATGCTGTCCTGATATTGCCGTCCTCCTCAGAGTCACTGAGGTTACTTGCCAGCCCTGCAAGGTACGTTTTCATCCAGAGGGCTGTCATTACTAGTGAGAACAACTGTAGGAGCGGAGCACTTCCCAGGCTATTTTAGCAAACGAACGTGCAGCCCCCCGGAGCAAGACCCAGACTGGCCCGCTGCTGGGAGCACGCCGGGGCAGGTTCTCCAGCGTGGAACGCCAAGCCATAGCGGGATGCCGCGGGGCCAGCACAGCACCCTGGATCTGCCTGCCCACCAGAGTTTGTGAGCAGAGCAAAAATACCAGCTTGGTATTTTTTCCAGGTTTTGCTTTGGTTCAATTTTCACATGTATTCATTTGCAAAACAAACAAACAAAAAAAAAAAAATTGGCGTTTTGGTCAGATAAAGGGAAAAAGACCAGCCTGCTGTATGCAGGTGAAGAAAAAATTTACTCACACCATGCCGAGTTGCATTCCCCCACCCCCTTCCAGTGTACAGACAATGTCTATGCAATAAATTATGCTTGCGCGGGACAAAGATATGTATCTGCACAACTTATCTTCTTATTAAAATTGCATCATCTGCACATTGATTTCCTTCTGTGGGGATTAATTCTAACATGAGCAGTCTCTGATACTTATTCTTCAAGACAGGCCTGCCAAGGATGTACTTCCTCCTCTTACTCTTGTGCTAGAAGTTACCCACCAAACCGATAAATTCAACTGCCAGGCACACACGTCAAAGCACACCTCCTCTGTCTTAGAATTTCTGTGAAAGTTATTAGCTGTTCAGTTTGGGGTGATTTATTCAATACATTTTCTGTAAAGTCAGATACTGTAATTTGCATTGCACAATACTTAAAAAAACCCCTCAAAATTAATATTTTTAAAAGGACCATAAGGAACTCTTTTGAGTTGATGGTATTTCCCAAGGACAGAAATCAGTGTTGCAACCATCTCTGGGAAACAAATTCTGTTCTCCAGTCAAATACCTTCCTTTTCCTAATGCTGTACTATTCTCATGTGCAAGGATTTAAACACATCATCCCTTTTATGTAAGTGGAAAATGGAAAATCGTCTAGTACTGAATCTTAAGTTCATGAGGCTTACAGGTATTAGCCAAATAATATGGGAGCAGACTGTACATGCAAACAGTGAGAGAGCAAATATTTTTGTCCTATATTTTTTAAAATGTTGATTGTTTGAAGAGGGGGTCGTGGGACGGAATGCTGTGGACAGGGGGGTTGGGTAAGAGAAGGGGGAATGCACACCAAAGGGGGGATAGAGTAATGATTAGCAGTGCGAGCAGAAGAAGCAGTGGGGAAAGCACAGGAAGAACAGTACACTCAGTAGAACAGTATCATACTTACACAAAAAACTGGTAAGGTCAAAGAGGAGGAGAAGAAACTTCAACTTTGAGATTTTGCCAAGAGGCAACTTTTGGTAATCAAGGCGGTCCTAGCAGAGCATAGAAATGAAAGCCAGCTGGAAGAGATTCAGAAGAGTTGGAGTAACTTAAGGCAATGGTGACAGACTGCCTGTCCACTTAATTTAGAAGTGAAGGGAACGTGGGAAGGCAAGCAGGAAGGGGGGGATGAGTTTGAGAGATGCCTCTTCCGTCACATTGGCACAGGAAGAATCTAGAAGACAATGACAGGTATAGGAAGAAAATAAGAGGAAGGACAAGGCTGGCAAAACAGGTGTGTCTGTCTTTTGTAAAAATCATCCCTTCGCTCAAGAGCTGGCCATTTCAATGATAGAAAAGAAAATGAGTTTTAAAATCCCTTCTATCAGAACCAGTTTGTGCTCTGGCTGTGGAGCCCTGCTTTCCCCTGACTGATTGCAGAAGAAGCTTCTGCTACCATTCCAGACCCAAGACCAACGAGCTGATCTCATGAGTGCCCTCAACTCTCACTGAAGTCAAAAGGAGTTAAGGGCATTCAGCAATTTCCAGGGTCAGGCCATGTATCACTTAAAAATAACTCACCAACATTAAACATCATTAAAGAAACTAATGCTCATTAACTAGCAATAGACCACTAGGAAAGGATCAATAGTTGTCTCCGAAATCATCTTACCTATTATGGTATATGCATACCCTACTTAATGACAGTGAAGGATAGTGACACTGAATGATAGGTCACTGATGACGGTGAATGGAAAAAGACTGCTTCTTAATTAATCAGGACAGTATTAGCAAAGAATTCCACTTAACAGAGATACATTTGGGGGCCTAACCAGGTGATTAGGAGGAATGATGTTCTGACCCTTGGTGAAACAAAGTGGGGGTTAAGAAGATATACAACGAATGCCCTTTTTATTCTTCTGTTTTTCTTTAGAACAGAGTGCTTCATTTCATCTCACATTTTTCATGGTATTGCTTTTCTTTAATTGTCTTTCAATAACTGGAGAAAATTGGTAACAGAACAGGCTGATTCTGAGCCCGCCGCTGGCAAGGAATGTGTGGTGTGGCACCGATATGCTGCTCTGCCTGAAATGATAGGCTCTTGTTCTGCAGTCCTTGCTTAAGGAGAGCATTTTACCATATCTAACTACAGTTGTGGTTCACCCTGATGTTGCTCTGAGGTTGTTATTTGGCAGAGTATGAGCAGTCAAGGCTTTCACGCCTTGTTTGATGTGTGAAAGTACTGCAGAATTGGGCTCGAATTATGAGTATAGTTTCCTATTTCTGATCTGGCTGTGGATGTTCTTTCCTACAGGATCTACATATGTGCAATCATGGAGACCTACAAGTGCAGAACCCTTTCTACAGCCTTCAAGAGATTATCTCATGGCAATTTTATGAAAAAATATAAATGCAGCACTACCATATCTGCATTCCTGCAGTACATAATGACCCTCCCCATCTGACTGAATTTATTGTAATCCCTATAAACCTAAACCTCAAAGAATTCCAATGCCTTACACATCTCCCCTGTTCTAATTTATGAGAAGTTGGTAATGTGCCATCTGGAGGTTTCACTGTCATTGGGAAGCACGTTCAGCCCACAGTGGAAGCAAGTCAGGCCAAAAGGAGAAAGAAACAAAGAAAAGAAAATGTAGGGGAAGGAGAAGATCTGGCTTCAAGGAACAAGTGTCGTGAACTCACAAAGATAGAAACTGCATTTCAAAAAAATCATTTTTAACTTGCATGGTCGGCACATACACAGCCGATAACCCAAGGTCTCAACCTAAGGACATTAGCAGCATTACAGGGCAATCCTTACACAAGGACAAAATGTTCTTGAGCAATTTCTGCAATGTATTAGACACAAACAGGTTTTCCCTCAAAACTGAAGTCATGTCAGGCTTCTTGCTTCACCTCTTTTAATTTTCCCTGAACAAACATTTATTGTGGTGGTTTCAAGTAAATCTCCAGTTCACATACTTTTCCTGTGAGAAAACAAAGGTCTTATTGGGGGAGCTTTTAGGCTGATTGGATGATCTACACCGAGGTCATCAGAGGTCTGGACCCATTTTACTTATTGAAAAAATATGCATGGCTGTGATTTTATTCTTTTTATTAAGCTACTTAAACAAAAATAACATTAAACACCCTATGTCACCAGAGTCATAATTACTAACCTATGAAGAGAGCAATTCAGCTGTCAGGCTGGATCAAATCAACAAGTTAGATGCAGTACTGAAAAGCATATTAGATCACAAAGTATGCTAAATCATCCTATTAATACTAAAATAATCAATCCTAATACAATCTTAAACAGATCCCCTAATACATCCTGAAGAGGATATTAAGAAGGCAGCTGTTCATTCATTACATGTACCCATTACAGAATGTTGAAAGACAATCATCTCAGATCTGATCCACCTCCTCAGCATCAGATACAAAGTTGTCTTTTCAAACACTTGCTCTGGAGGAAACCAGCCTGGGGAGCTGCTGTACCAGTGCCAAGGAAAGTGAGCTCTTGCTACAGGAGTCTTTAATACTGCACGTGGCCACAAATTATTGTCCCATTAGTCTGGTACCCTGCATATCTGCCTTTGTGGACTACACTGAAATCTGGACCTGTCACAAAATAGGAAGTTCAAAGGGGCTGGAAGGTCTCCTTGTAAATGATAGTTACCAAAAGGTAAATTATTATATCAAATTTTAATAAAAAATTGTATACACATACTTTGCAACTCTTCTTTTCTGGGCTTTAATAAGTTAAGTGCCAACAGGTCTGGTGTACTTTCATTCTGCGGACAGGAAGAGGCTGAAGCATGATGATCTGACTTCCCCTCATGCATCCACATTGGAAGCTCTGGATGAGTAGCCTTCCCTGAACCAATACATGAACCTGTTTGTTCTTCTCATCTCCTCAAGAATGTCATTCAGGCGAGACTCAAAGTGCACTGTCCAGTCAAGTTAAAAATGGAACATATTAGTCTTGGACGAATGTGTGAGAGTATCATTTTATCAAGCTATTTAAAAATAGTTGGTATTTTAAAGGCTGTGGAGTTTACAGATCTGACTTTCCCCTGCAAAACACTAAAAAAATAAAGAAAAATCTGACTAAATTATCATGATTGGTGTTCCTTTTTTTTTTTTTCTTTAATGGCTTTTGGGCAACATTGTCACCAGTTCGAAAAGTATATACAAATAGATAAATACCCTCGGCATCTTCAACGTGCAGGAGAATTCTCTAAGCACAAGCCTGTTGGGTAACCATCCCCACTTTTCTGGAAGCAGAGACCCTGTACAATCAAAACTACAAGATTTGTCAGGACAGAGAGAAAGCAATGCAGTTTTGCTAGTGGGAGTGATGATCCATGGGACCTGCGCAGTAGGAACTGGAAGATCAACTTTTTAATATCCACTATTATCAGTGGTACTTTCACCATTGCACTAATGAGCCAAAAAGACATGCCAAACCAAAACAGGGTACCTGCAAAAGAGGTAACATCACACTTCAGAAGTTCCAGCTTCCCACATAGCTTTTACCCGCCTAAGAACTGGTAACACCTGTATGCCCAGTGAATGAGCCATTAAAAGTGCCCTGCTGACTCTCAATCACAGCGTTCAGGAGCAGTCTGCCACACTCCTACATGCTCCATCGAGCCTTAAAAAAGAAAATTAAAAAAAAAAAGTTTTCATTTCTTTCTGTGACTTCCTGATCTCAGAAAAAACAGTTCAACACCTACAGAATACCATCCCTGAGGAGATAACTGTACAAGCAAAGTTCAAGTATCCCATCATTGATTGCATGTGTTTCATGCTAAGCTCCTTCCACTATAATGCACTTTCTACAATAGCTGATAGATTTTTCCA
This sequence comes from Heliornis fulica, assembly GCA_013399135.1. Classification (NCBI taxonomy): domain Eukaryota; kingdom Metazoa; phylum Chordata; class Aves; order Gruiformes; family Heliornithidae; genus Heliornis; species Heliornis fulica. Next base: position 463,616 of record VXBZ01007160.1, read on the forward strand.
GTCTTCCTCTGGGAGTCCTAAATGCCTTTGCTAGAGATTTGCCAGAGAACTGTAAAAGCTCTTTTTCTCTTTCTGTCACTGACAAAACTCAATTCTTGGATGAAATGTTTGGGAATCTTTAGAAATACTTTATAATACATGTTGAGTCTCTTAAAGGGAAGGAAATTGTGCAAACAGTAGAATGCAGGCAGTGCTACAAGAATACGCTAAATTGCTCTGGCAATTTGGTTTTCTAACCTCATGATATCACAGGTTGTGTAAACCCGAATCAAAATTCTCTGCATACACTCTTATCAACCACTATGTTTATTCTGATGCTGAGGCCTTCATTCCAGCAAGCATCTCTGTCCAGAAAAGTATTGACATTTGTGCTTAAATTTAAACGTAAGTCCCATTCGGTAGGATGTAAAGGACATTTAAGCACCTGTATGCCTAAAAAGAGACTGACAGAGGGCATATCTGAGCTGGAATTTTATTAATGTTCCCTGAAGGTTATATAAGATCAAATGGATAGATTGACTTGGCATTGTATTGCAGTGACTTTGTAGAATGTTTGGGAAAATGAAACCATTAATGAGATATCACCTGCATATTTTTTTCTTTGACACTTTGGGTAATAAAATGCTAAATGCTTTATTTCCCCAAATGAGGTCAGTGCACATGCAGATAATTGCCTGAAACTATGTAATTTTGGTTTAACTTGTTTAATTGTCTAGGTAACTTGTCTGTTAAAAATCAATATGCACAAAAAAAAATAATTCTTGTGGTTTGAATTGTAAGAAACCCTCACTCTCATGATTAACCAGTCCCTGCCAGAGTTTGGTATTTTTCCCGTCTTTGGTACTAGATCCAGATTTCTGGATTTCTTCTGCTAAAAACAGCACACAGTCTGCACCCTGACACTTTCGTATTTGATTGCCAAGCTCTCCTCTTGGAAGTCTCCACTTGAATTCCCAGCTGGAAGCACATGTAACATCTGTGTGCAGACTTGGCAGGAGAAGCCCGACACGCTGGGCAGTACACTGTTACTCATCACCATCTTGCAGCATCAGATCCATATCCCAAGATCTGACACAACTCCGAGCATTAAGGTTGCCATATCCCCATTAAAGCTCAAGTAAGTGCCTGGCTTCTCAGGAACTGCCAAGAAAAGATCACTAGTTTCTCTTTTTAGCCAACCCCAAACAAAGGCATGAGGTCTCTCGTTAGCATACATCTGTTTGATGAGTTTGGTGATGTTAAAGTTGCTTCACCAGTTGGTGTAGTTGAGGCCCAGAATGCTACAGGGTGTTGAAGCCTTAAATCTACAGTTCTGTATCACTTTAGTAGGCTTTCATTTACGCATTGTAGTAAAAGGAGTGCCACTCTAAGACTGGATCATATTCCAATTATTCTCATGATAGTGGATGCAGTAAGGAAACAGTGGACACTGTGCCATGTGGAACAATTACATAGCAGACAATCAAACAACAAAGGAAAGGCAAAAGAAAGCAACTAAATGAACACACTGTGAATCCATTCATTTTACTGTGTCATTTAGCATATGGTCACTCATGTGATCAAGACAGTAACTGGCATTTTTCCCAGTTAATTCACCTCTTTTCTTTCCTCTTTGTCCTCTGTCGTACCACCAGTATTTCAGCAAGATTCCAGGTTGCAATCCCCTGGGAGAATGAATAGTCCTTATTAAGTGTCTGGAAAAAAACCCTCCAGCTTATTAGTGCATTGAGACTAATTATGGTGCTATCTTAATCAAATAAAGGACCGCAATAAAAAAAAAATAACACCACACTTGAAATCAACTTACATACTTTTTTCTTCCTTTCTTTATCTGTCTCTATATAAATTACCAGTGAAGTCCTATAGCTTTAACAGCTGTCTTAATAAAGTAACTTCTCAACGAGTAAGGATTTTTTTCCTGAGGTTTGCTGGTTACAGTGATGTGAACTGACTAATACTTTGCAGAGCTTAGCAGAGAACCATTCACTGCAAATAAAAGGCACACAGTTGTTCCTATGCTGCTCTTCTCAATTATATTTCTGAGGATGTCCACTCAGTTTTGATATCTATTCAGTATTACATATTTGAAGTCTAGACAAGTGAAGTCTAGACATCCTTAGTGCCCTGTCTTTTTTTTAACACTATTTACAAATGGAGATGCACCTTCAGAACACAGGTTATTACGCTCAGTGAAGGCTGGAATCTGTGTAGATGCAAATGTATTTAGCTTTAACTGACATCCATTGCACAAACAGATTTTTCTGTGCTGTAAGGATGGGTACAATGAGAAAGCCAAGAAGCAGAGCAGATAGGCAAGCCCTGTTTCCGTGGAACAGAAAAATGAGTATTTCCCAATCTGTGTACACCCAGGTGGTGTAAGGTCTTTTTAGAATATGAAGAACAGTGCTGTTCAAACACCTTTTTATTCTTTCCTTTTTTTTTTTTCTACATCCTTTATATTGTTTCATTACCTGGTAATAAATTAGTAAAGGTAGACTTTGTTTACACACCTGAAGCCCAGGAGGATGGTAATTCCCAGGGCTGCATTCTACCTGAAATGTTCAAGGACATGCAGCTGACACAGTGGGCCTCTGACTGCAAGACAGACAGCTTCAGGCCACAAAGCTGCTGTATAAAACTGTCTACATCTACCTAAATTAGAACTGACAACCAGCCCTGGTTTTATAATGCTGAGTTCTCAACTTTTGGACACCAAAACCTATCCAGAAAAGGAAACAGAGTTCATTAGATTTTTTTTTTTNATGGAAATTTATATGTCAATTGCACTTGAATATGATACAATGTTTTCACTAAAAATAGAGCTTGTTAAGGAAAAGAGCTAAATTTTATAATAAATCTCTGCATTAAATGGAATCAGCAGGTAGAACAGAGGACTTGAAGAGAAATTCCTGGAGTTACATTGCAGATTTTTTGCTGATGTATCACTCCTAATGAGCTGATTAAGACAATGCTTCAAAAATAGCCACCAATTTCAGGTGCCAGATTTCAACTTTCTCCAAAAAGTGAATAATTTTGAGGTTCTGATTAGCCATAACTCCCCATAAATTGGGTGTCTAGGGCATGTCAACTTGAGCACTTAAAGCCAGCTGATTACATCTGTTTCACACTTATGCCATAAGTATAAGCTCTAAAACTGATGTTTTAAGACAAAAATATTACGTCGTTGTTTATTAAAAAGTGCCATGATACTTGATGGAATCAAGACCATGTACAGAAGAGCCTGACTGTGTGTTTGTGAATGCAAATTCCAATGCAAGAATTACTAAAAGAGTGTGACTTTTCCAGCTTTCTTCATAACTGATAAATGACCTTACAGCTAATTTGGCTTGGCTTTGTTTGTTTTGTTTTGGGTTTTTTTTTTCCATTTTGAGGATACAGGTACTTCTGCTATGCAGATGTATTCTTCATTTAGTTAAAATAAATAATAAAGAAACTAGCAAACAATCACTGCTTGTTGTTCCTTTCAGGTTTTGGTGGTAACAACTCTGCCATGGCTGTTTGGTTTTCAGGTCTGCCTTATTACATCTTTGTGTTAAAAATGAGCAAAATATTCTGTTTGAAGTGTTGCATTACTCTTTGTTCTGCAACATATTTTGTTAGGGAGACCATGGTAGTATCTAAAATAGTGTAAATCATCAGTTTTTAATCTGGCAGGAAGTAGATAGTGGCCCATTAAACTTTCGTAATTAAATTTCCCCTGCACTCCCCCATAGAACCATTATCCGAGTTTTCTAATTAACACAAGAGGAGGGAGTCAATTCAGAGTGATGGGATCTATAGCCATCCCCTTTCATTTTAATGACCTTTAATAAACTTTTATTACTATTGATATTGATAATTATAATACACCCTTCCCTCTGAAATGCAATTGTCAAAAATTGAAAAATTCCCCCTCAAAGTTGGAGCATGCCAAATGACTCTATGCTCAAATGCCCAGAATCTGAAGACAACATCAGAAGGGAAAAAAGATAACGTGTAGGCAGGTACAGTGTGAATGTCCTCTCACATGTGGTCACTGGTGGGTTATGCCTTAGTCCTGGTCTGCCACAGCCCTCTGCTCTCTCAGTAGGGCCTCCCCCAAACAGGCTGACATGAGTGCTGAATCACGAGGTGGTTGTATGACAGATAACCACAAGGGATTATACAGAGTTCATATAACTTATTTTACCTCCAGTCTTATGTAAGTCAGATACTAGAGAGGAGGATTAACCATTGTGACATCTAGTCCTTCTTTAGACTCTTCATCAATGTCTGGTATAGTACCTAGACATTTTTACATGGAGCTTTTATTGGTATGTCAACACTTCTAACCTCACCACGGCCTCACATGCATACAGCATGTCTCATATCTCGAGGATCTTCCCATCAGCATTAGAGTGGCATGTCTTTCAGTGTCTGAATAAGATGAAAGGCTGAGCATCTCAGGCTGTCTTTCTCTCTTCTGGGCATGTATGAGAAAGGCATTCTGCCCTTCTGTGTACACCTTCCTTGGTTGCAACAGCATAAGGACAGGTATGGGCTCCTTCTAGCCAGCTGCAGAGTGAACATCGCAAAGCTAAAAACTTTGGACAGAGAAACCATCCTGCCATGCCTGTAACTATTGGTGGTGGTATTTTCTTAAATCTATGGGCTGGCTTTGGGTCTAAAACCTTGTGCCTGGAAAGTAATCGTTGTTGGGAAATTCAGTTCTCTACAACACACCACTCACACATGCACATAGCTTTAAACACATGAGCATACAACACAACAGTACAAACTATCTGGGTACCCCTTCACCCCCTGCACTTCCTATGGGGGTCTCAAGACACATATGGACACTTTGGTCCATGGGTACTGGAGAATCCCCACAACAGGCAAGTACAGACACTGATGTATGGATCTTGGACAGCCCCACCAAGAGGTCTGGCTTCCCTTGTCTGCACACTGAGAAACCTTTTTTTTCTGATAGACATGGACATCTGCTCTAGAAAGTACCTACCACCTAACTACCTTGAACACTGAACCAAACTACAGCTATGCAGAGCCCAGTCTCCATCCACAGATCAGCAATGCAACCTTGTTACTGGGTGTTCTTGATCTTAGAGTTGAGCTCTATGACTCCTCAAAGAGCAATTTTTGGAGAAGGCTTTGAATTTGGATCTGAAATTTCTAAATTCTAATTTGGTACCATATTCCATTTTCAATAATTCTTTATTGCACAACACAAGCACTAATATGATTAATATCAAGCAAAAAAAAATGTTGCTTACTTAATTAGAGGCAGCAACTGAAGGGGATAAAAAACAGAGAAAAGGACAGAAAATTCATTTTAAGGTTACTAGAAAAAATACATACATTTTTTTTTCAAATAAAAGTCTGAAAACTTAGTTTTGAAAGTCTATGATTCAGAGAGATGAAATCACAGATGAAGCGTACTGCTTTAAAAAAGGATATTTCTATAAATAGCCAACAGTCATTGCTCTTAACTGCAAAAGACTTAGCAGTTAATAAAATTGTAAAACATGAAGAATGCATTTCCTGAAAGAGTATGAAAAAGAAATCTTCAATTAATAGCAATGTTCAGTCACACCTGGTGGGATCCTAAATTTAGATTTGGTTAAAGGCAGCCATTAAATTGAATTAGAGAGCTTATTAAAGACCTGATCTTTACTTCCGTTGTTTGAACTACTGATAATCTAATGATCAGCATTTAAACTCGAGTTCTCCAAATGAGATCAAAAATGCCTCAATGCCTGCCTCTTTTCAGTAGCTTCAAAATTTTTATTCAATGTTTGTGAGTGAACTTTGCATTTCCCTCCCCATGAATAACTAAACTGTTTTCAGATATTCAGCGGTAGGTATGAATTCGATGAGAGAGGAGAGAGAAAAGGCATGCAGCAGAATTTGGCATGTGTTGTTGAAGTGATTATGAGGTCTGTGTGAAAGCAGTAGTAGGTAAATTTTGGCTGGCACAGCATATAGATACACAAGAGAAAAAACACAGCCAACAGTGTGATCACAGGACAGGAACCAGCTGCCTGGATTTTGCCTCCTGAAAAACTAACAAGGAAAAGCATGGTGAGACCTCCTCTGTGACTTACAGTATTAGGGATATTACAAAGCACAGTTGAATGGTCAGCAGACCTCTGAGAAAAAGTCCATAGGAAACTCATCGAAACGTACCGAGATGTCTTCACTACCACCCGTTGAAATTATTGCTACCCTTGGTGTGGTGTTCCCATGAGTGGGGAAAAAGGTCTGTGGAGAGGCTTTCCTGAGAGCACTTCCAGAAGAAGATAGCTGATAACCTTGGGAATGTTTGGGTTCAGTTTTTAAATCAGAGGTATCGCATTTCCTTCAGCATCTCTCTCTATTTTGTTATTCTAAATATTATTTTAAATAATGTATTGATAAATATATATAGATAAATATATAAGAATTTAATTTACATACTGAAACTGGCTAATGACTTGCTCTTTCTTGAAAATAGCTTCTAAGAATTGCTAGAAATTAAAGTTTCAGAAGTAGGATACTTGCCAAATTGTCAGATACTCACAAATGGACTTAGATCTGCTTTTCTGATCTTGTCTGCTGATGAATTTATGTCTTAAATATGAAGGTGCAATTCCCCATAAATTCTGTCCATATAAACTTCCAATTTTATCATTCTTCAAAAGTAATTAAACTCATTCTTCACTCTCAGTCAGCTGTTTTCTCCTACATATCCTGCATCTTTGAGTTTCACAGATGAAATAGAAAAATGAGAAAATGGTAACCAGGTTCCAGAATTTCCTGATTATTTATATTAGCTATATTTTTCATCCAGTGTAAATGATCAATATGACTTTTGACCCAATAATGTATTAATGCAACATATTAATGCAATGCAATGGCCACAAGTTGGAGCACAGGAAGTTCTGCACTGACATGCAAAATAATTTCTTTAGGGTGAGGGTGATGGAGCACAGGAACAGGCTGCCCAGTGGGGTTGTGGAGTCTCCTTCTCTTCAGATATTCAAGACCTGTCTGGACACCAACCTGTGCAACCTGATCTAGGGAACCTGCTTTGGCGGGGGGTTGGACTCAATGAATCTCTTGAGGTCTTTCGAGCATTCTAGAAGATAGGAATGACAAAACAGTATCTTTTACATTAAAGACAGCACCAGGACAGTCCATACTCATATACTGATAACTGCCCTTAAGTAGTACCGTGAACAATGTCTCCAGGTCACTTGAAAGGACCTCTAACTTCTTTGCAGACTTTTCAAAACACTGTTTAAGTTTGCCAGGAATAGATGGACATTTTTCCTACCTCCAACAGCTTACCTCTCTTCTCTGCTTCTCTGACACTTCCCTTCTGGCTCTGGTCCCTGCACTGAAGATGTGAAGAAGTCTTGTGTGATAAAATTCCAGTAACAAATATAAAATTTTTATACATTTCTCCTTTTAAAAATGTATGTATTTTCCATAAGTATTTAAAAATAGATGCCAATCAGGTTCCCATTAATATGCTGCTTGGCTTTCATCAGTATGTGCAATAATTGGCTGATAAGGATTTAGGCCAAGTCAGGAAGAACACTCTAAGCAAAGAAACATCTGTGATAAAAGCATCAAGCAGTCTTTCTAAGCATGTACCAAGTTCAAGGTCTCTGATATGCCACCTGGCTATGCCTCCACACTCCGATAACCCCAAGCTGGTATTACATTGTTCATCCAGGGAAGGTCTTGTTGCTGGGCACTGAGCTGATAGGCTTATGGCTCACTCTGTTACGAGACACAAGAATATCTGAATATCACATAGGAAAAACATGCACAGAAAGCTATGAGGACAGGCAACTTAATACAGAAGACTGGCAGTAACTAATAACTTTGTAAATCAGAAACTGTATGTATTTGCTTCTTTAGGATTGTCCAGAGTGAACTTCTGAGAAGTTTCTGTCGTAAAAGTCAGTTAAAATGCATTCTTCAAAATTCCTGTTTTCTTCCTTCAGTCAGTAAATACTGTCTGAATCCTATATTATTCCTGTTTCCTTGCTTGGACTCCTGAACTCACTTGTCATCTGTAAGGTATATCTGTTCATTTACATTTTAATGTAATTTCCTATATCTTTACCTTGCTAGGATTTTTCCTGCATGGAAACATAGTTTTGCCTCACCATGGATTATTGTGCCCTAAGACTATCCTCAGCATGATATCTACATGCTCAAGCATGGCTGTCTTTCATGCTCTGCAGGGTCTTTCTTTTGCAAATCCAGATCAGCTGGACACAGCTAACCAGCAACCTCACCAAAATTTTCTATCTATGTCTCATGACACCTAGCCCCTCTCTGCTCAATGTCAAGTCCAATTTACTTCCTCCATTTTGCCTTTGAGTGTCAGACAATTTCTCTCTGCTCTCAATGTTCCTCTTCCTATGTATGAGCTATGACTTCTAATAACCTCATCAGATGAACCAGTATCCAGCTTGGTTCCTGCCTGCCACTGTGTTCCTCTGCTCCTCTGTGCTTGTGAAGATGGGCTGTTGATGGGTTGATGACCCTCCTGTGATGGGCCTGGGAGTAGGCAAACTGGGATAATTTGGGGTCCCCCTGCCATGCAGCATCTCTCCATTCTATTTTGTGGCTGTGCAGTTTTTATCACATAACCAAACACATTGCTTCTCCAGCTTCTCATAAAATGTTTGCTATTTTGTTTGGGGTTCTTTTCCTCAATATCACATAAGTTTTGCTGGTCTCCCTGCAATTAGTAGGCAAGGATAAGAAGGATCCCTCCCTGGCTTAATATATTTGGGTCCTGTTCTCCTGTTGAGATAGACATTTCCATAATGTAACTATTAGATGAGAAATAGTCCTTTCTTTTTCCTTAACCTGTGCGTAGTGCCCCTAGATCATGGTTAGCTGTGAACTCACCAGCTTGCTTTCTTGTACAAATACATCATGCTTTTGCTTCACACCCTCCAAACTGAGTTCTCATCTGTAGGTGCTGTGCTCAAAACGCAGTCATTTCACATCAGAGCTGTGTCTTCTTCCTTTCTTGTATATGTCTCTCCTGCAGTTGTTCCCTGCTCCCCAGCTCTGCCGTTCTGGTTTTGCCACCTGGGCTTGTCTCAACCCTCCATCTCCCTTTCTCACATGCAGCATGGGACTCCTCTCATCCTGACTTCACTCTGCTGGGAGCCTCTTCATGTCATGGCAGCTGGCTTCTATAAAAATAATCTCTCATCTATCTTGGACATCGGCACTGTATGCTATTTTAACGTACTGACCTAAATTTATCAAAACATTGATGAAGCAATCACCAGCTATTTATGTGAAAATACATGTCCTGATATCAGTCACTGGGAGAACCTGTGTTTCTTTCAGTTACAAGGCATCAAGTTTTATTCTCATTGCAAGGCCAGAAAGCTAATGCCCACTTACATTAATGACATTCAAATAAGCAACAACCAGGATGTGCTAAGATAGCAACATGGTGCAAAGTACAGAACAAGTAGGTACCAGGTCTGTAAAGTTGATTCAGAATTTTATTACTGATTATTGGGTTGCAATTTATATTTAGGTTATTAATGAGTACACAAATGTTGCCTATCGGCTTTTACAGACCTTTTAAATTTCACTTAAAGCACATTAAACTATTACAATAAACTGTACTCTCCTAACACCACAACTTAATATCATAAACTTCCAGAAACTAAAGTACTGAATGATAAATGTAGCATTTTCTTTCTATTCAGGTTATTCACCCCTACAGAGAACTTTGTGTACAGTCAGTTTTACTGTTTTCTCACAATCAGTCCATATTCCTTGTAAGTTTGAGCTGTGGTTGAAACGGGAATTCAGAGGGACTGGCACAGAATTTTGAATACAGCTATTGCATTGCAAATGCCCTCCATGGAAAATTCTGGTATATCTGCTTGAAGTGTTATTATGGCACACCAGCACATTTTGTTCACTCTGGACTATTTCTTTTCCCCAAATATGAAAAGGGAATAGAAAAGCTTTTCATAAAACTGTAATACAACATCAAAACATCAGTAGCTTTAGCCAGAGACAGGTACAGAGACAGATATTTGTATTTATTTTATGGAAGCAGAATACATTTAATCTGGTGAAACTATTCTCCTATCTTCATCTTCTTACCTTCCCAGTAATTTATTTCAATATCATTTTATTATTTTTCTTCTTCATTCTCATTATTCTGGAAACTCCAGAATTCTTGTGTCACAGGTGTTGAAGCCAGACATTGCTAGTGCTTTTCCTAAAGGTAACACCGACGAGACAATGTGATTTTCAAATTTCAGTTAGTTTTCTGTACTGACTAAAGGACATTGTGACACTTCACAGGTTTTGTGAAAGTTAAGGTATTTTAGAAAATTATTAATTAAACCTGGATTTGACAGCAGTGAAGGGAATCAATGGAGAGAGACTATGCCTCAGAGCAAAAATCTTGCAAGGACCCTAGCAAACTCAAGGCATTTCAGAACTTGGAGGAGGAGGGCAAGGAAGGAAAACAATAGCTATTCAAAGCTACTATCAGACATGTCTTCATTTAGGAAAAAAGAAAAATTCATATCAATGCGGGCTGATTGACAATATGCAGCTGACTAGCAACTATCAATTAGTCCATTTGGAGTGGATTTGGGTCATGTGGGTACAATTCTTGATGCCATTGATGGACAACATCTGTAGATTTTACTTCTATTAAAACCCCGAGGCTGTAGCTTGCTTTGGCTGAGAAACAATTTCCAAACCAGACGCAGTTGCCTACAAAGTCTGGCACAGAGCCACATACCACCTTTGGGAAGGACATCTTTCACAGCCCTGCTTCTTCATAACCTTATTGCCATTGGAAGGTAATGACAAGTGCTTTGAAAGGGCTGGTATAAACAGTAATATTCCCCCTCAACCAGCACATTCCATAGACTATATTCACTTTTCAGCAGAGCGCCCTAATGACTTCAATGAAAATTTATCTTAAAAAAAACAACAAAGGGCTGGTATAATGTGGTCACTTGCCAACAACAAAGCTGGTTTTTTTTTCCTTTTAGTGAAGGTAAATTAAAAAGATACTTAGAAATGCTTTGTAATGTTTATTCTGGTTTCCAGTTGTTCCAATTTGTGACAATTTCCTTTATCTCCTAATATTACATGTTAATACACTCTATTACTAAGGTTTCAAGCAAACAACTGTAAATATAGGATGAGATGCCATGCAGAGTGTATGCTATGCTGTGAAGGTTAAATTTATGGTGAGCAGCAGATGCCATTTGAATCTGAAAAATTTCTTGATTGATTTTCATACAAAATTTCCAAGGAAATACTTTTTATCTAAGATGTAGTTGGGCTATTTTAACAGAATTTCTGATTTGTGGTCTGCATGCTACTAAGGTTTACAGTAGGGAGTTTGGAGTTGCAATAATACTGCTTTGAGTATATTAAAACAAATGTCTAGGTTGACCTTGATCTAGTGCCAGGGAAAAAGAAGTTCTTTATTTTTTGTGGATTTTAAGATTTATTGACACTTTGGGGTCTGGAAGCATATAGATAGACACTGATATTATGAAAGCCAGAGTTAGAAATAACTACAGTGGAGCAATGTACATAGAACTAGGATGTGAAAAACATATTAATAAAAGTTTGTTATGCCTTTCGGTTTCTAACTAGTAAGAAAGAAAAAATGCTAGTAGCAATATGTGTATAAACGTAATTTATTTTAAAATGCTTTTACAGAATTATTGAATCTTTATTACTAAACTTCCTTTCAACCTTTGATATTCTTATGATATTTGTACCAGAAGAACCACCCATGACTATTAGAAAGCTGCAATCAATGGAGCATTGAAGCCATAACTCATCCAGGTGTTAAGTACATTAAATAGCTTCACTAGTTCTGGGACTTACTCTTCACTAACTAACAGAAAAATTAGATCTACAATCACAAGATTACTGTCAGAAAAAAAAGGAAATTAAATCTGTAGGAAAACTAAAAGAATGAAAATAAGAAATGCATCAAAAAGAGAACCTTAGCAGACTGTGAAATTTTATGTTTTTTTCATTACGGGAAACTTCACTCATCCATATTTGTCTTTTACAAAGGATTATGAATTGAGGACTACAACTCCATAAAATTTATATTTTGTCATCTGGTTTGATTGGTGGAATTGTGTTATTGAGAAGGATTCTGAGATCACATTAGCCAGGAAAGAGTAATGCACTATACCCACTGAAGAACAATACATGTTCTTATCTACCCGGGCAGGCAATCAATTCTCTAGTGCATATATCAATACTGGGTAGAAGTCTGCTATTGGCAGACTTTGTGGATGAGGACTTGATATGGGTTTTACCAGCAATGATTACCACAGCTGAATTCACAGTAGGTTAAACAAATAAGAAAGAAAACAAGCAAACAACAAACAAGAACAAAAGAAAAAAAAAAAAGAAACCCGCAACTGATTAGTTCTCTATCACTGTGAATTTATTTCCATAATATGATAATAGAAAAGCTCCTCTCAAATATGGAAGCGCAAGCAGTCAATGATCCACTTTTAACCTGTAACCTAGGGAAATGTATTATTTTAAAATATTGGATATTGTGAAATGTCTTTCGATATTAGGAAAGAGAACTCCAAAAAAGTATGTCCTGAACCTCTTCAAAACCAAACTAACAAATACTCGGGTAATGTTCCCAAACTGTTTCTCACTGACATGAAGTTCAGGACCAAAGAAAGCATCAGGAGACACAGGAGAAGCTCTAATTCTAGTTCTGTTAGACCAGAAACACAGAAGATTCATGGATACTTTAATGGGATATCCAGCTAAGAGCTAGCTTAGAAAACAGCTAGTATCTCATCACCATTCTACCAGCCTAGATTTGGAGACATACCCATGCTTTCAATTATCTAAAATTATTATGGTATAACTGACAATTTACTTAAGATTTTGGGTAGGTATTAATAAATAAAGCAACATCCAGGGTAAAGCCTAAATGCCATTACACCTTTATAAGGAGCCAGTCTCAAAGTCCTGACCTCCCTGCAATCTCTGGTGATCTCCACTGATTTCCCAGGGCCAAGGTCTTATATGCAACTTCTGATGCATTTTGTGTAGGGACCAAACGACCAATGTCTAGCACCTTCAGAGTTCAGATATACTCCATCAGGTCCTGCAGGAAGGCAAATGCCTGTTTCATGCAATTTAGCAGAAGAGTGTAGCCCTCTAGCATTGCAATAGGGTCTTGCCATTGTTAATACCAGCTTTCTATCAACCTTACAAGACCTCAGGACTGAAGTTTCTCAGACTTTATCTGAATTTAGATCTGCATGGGTCTTCTTGGTAGGACTTACTAATGCTTTTCTGTGGTTAGTAATACCGTAGGGGTTTTTTTATGTTAATACTATCAAGTACTTCTTCTGTGCAGGATGAGATACTTAAGGACTCTAACTGGTGTGTCAGCAGAGAGGCCTTAAGGAATAGGGGGTACAAGATACTGTGAAAACAATGAAGGCATGGAATGATAAAAGATGGGGCACCAATTTGGCATTGGAGACCCACATTTTTTGGTAAAGTAGTAAACTCTTTCTTCCTTCATTCCCTCTGTAGGGATTAACATGGACTAATATAATAATAAAATACTTTGATCAGAATGTTAAAATTTCAAGTACTTTAACAACATATTATTGGCTTTACATATCCATTTTGCCCACAGCAAGATTTTCATTGTTACAAGCACAACGATATGATGTGGGCTCTAAGCTACAGTCACAGAAAGACTGAGATGTCTGAGGCCCCATAAAGGAACATAAATTTCTGGTACCTTAGAAAGCAGCAGTTTTTTAACTGAGGTCCCTGTAATGCTGAGGAGCCCCCAGGATGGAAGCATCAATGGAGCGTTAACTGCTTGGAGGCTACAGGGACTACGGGTCTGTCTGAAGGTGCTGACATTGTACCCAAGGCAATTTTTGACCTGAAGTACAAAGGAGAAGAGAGCACCATGTGTCACATCTCCCCTGAGCCCTCAGTCTCACCCTTATTGATGGGAAGGTCAGACAGGTTTAGCAAGAGTCATTCATTCATTCACAGGCATGGTCAGCCTGTCTACACAGGAAGACTTTAAAACTGATTTAGTCGAACCAATGGGAACAACCATCTCTGGGTTATTTTTATTTCAGCAGAAGTTTTTTTTCTGACTTCTTTTTCCTTTAGATTGGAAGATGGTAAAAATGGGACAGTCAGCACAAGTACGTGTTCATCCTGCCTTGTGTACCTACTAAACTCAACTGCTTTAAAAATCACATTTGTGGCTAAAACTGTGAGATTTTTTTCTTCTGCAGAAACTTGCAACTTTCTCCTGGAGACAGCACTTCAGCTGAGCTTTTCTATCCACATGACAAGAGGAAATCACCCTTATCCAAACAGTCTAACTTGGATGCCACTAAAATTTAGCTATTTATTTGTACGAGACAGGGACTTGCTGTGCCTTTCTTTCTGAGCACAGCAAGATGCACTGATGGCACCTGTGATCTATCTACCTGCTATCACACTCAGATGTAACAGCCAGTTCATAAACAGTGCTGTGCACAGCTCTGCAAGCTGCAATTAGAAGTAGGGTTGCTGGTCCCTGGCATGGCGACCAAAGAGACAGGACCGGTTCACAGTCTACCCTGCTACTTACCATGAACATATACTCTTTTCTCAGCCCCTTCCCGTGTCTGTACTTCTGATCAGCACATGATTATTCTGTTAGTAAAAGAGATGATGGAGGAACAGTGGCTGCCTTTTTTCCCCATAGTCTCCTTTATTCATTTTCCAAAGCTCAGCAGCCTGCTGTGGACAAATTCTTCTTATCCATTGCTTCCTGTGAGTTTATAAAACTCTCTGATTTGGCCCTCGCATCTCATATCACAAGCACTTGAGTGCAGCACAAAGACTGCATTAATGACCCTCCTGGTAAACTGCTATCTGCTGAGGGACTCCAGGATCTCCCAGACACTGCCTAGGAGTTTGTGACCCATCATCACAGCAGAAATGGTGAAGAGCCCTGTGAGCATCCAGAGGAGGTTTCTACTTTCAGGTCAACACAAACACAGAGATCTTCAGAAGTGGTGGTGTCTGTGGGCAGCGCAATGATGCTGGGTGAGTCCGGGTGGGAGAAGGTGTGCTCAGAACTGAAAGAAGATTTCTTCAAGAGACTAGAATTAAAACAGAGCAATAAGAGAGGAACGTGTTTTATTTCTGTCCTCTTGGAGAATGCCTATGGATGGATATGTACTCTAAACTGATGTACGTATTACACAGCACACCACATCCTAATACATATTAGAAGCCCATGTTGGGGGTTGAAAATTAAAAAGAAAAAGAGAAAAATCACAAAAAGAGGCTGAAATAAACAACTCCAAGCCATAAAATACGAATTAGATTAGTCTGAGGATAAATTTTTGCAGGGAAAGGTTATCATTCTTGATTTATAAGGGATTTACAAGAAGCTCGCAGCTTGCCATTGGACAAATGAAGTCTTCTTAAAGCTTTACATCGTTTTGCCACCACTTTCATAATACTTGTTTATGTTTTAAGGGGGAAAAATGTACAGTGAGGTGGAACGGTTATTGACCAGATTGATCATGGGAACAAATCTGCCGGTGGTAACCTTGTTTAATGATATGTTGCTGGGCTCAGCACCTTGCTGAGGCTGTGATTCTTCACCGGCTGGGCCCGCATGATGGATCACGGTAGGAGGCTGATGGTGCAATCACTCACTGGCAGCCACTGACACCTGCACCAGCCTGACACCCGTCCCCTCTGGATGTATCAGCCAGTCTGCTCAGCCTACTGGGAGACACGACTATTCCACCAAACAGCGAACAAAAGTTCTTTATCTACCTTGCAACTTCCCCTGTAGGACACTGCCTTCTCTTTTCACTTTCAGTTTTCCTTCTGCAATTCTGTCACCTCTTTGCATCCACTGTTCTGATCCAGAGCTGACTTAGAAGCAACAAAATGAAGCAGCCACTAAATCTGGAAGGGGAAAACAAAAGGATTGTCTCGCAGAAGTATGAAAACATCATTTTCTCATGGAAAATCTAACTGTTAGTGGATGCTTCATTAGACAGAAAATTGCTGTCTCTAAACATTGTGGTACCTACATTCTCAGTGCACCATTATTTAAAAGAAAACTTACTCCCCCTTGCACTGTATATTGAACATGTTTTTTATATTGAAATTGCAAACATAATTTCCCAGAAAAAAATGGAGCAGGAAAATTAGCAACTCTTCTTTTGCAGATGGTTCCCTTCCTCTCTTTTCCTCAAGATGAATTTGAAATCTAGTTTATGCAACGTTATTTCAGATTCAATATTTTAATATCATAAATACATGCACAATTCCACTCCCTCTAAAAACAGTTACATACAGATATACATACACATGGGCACTATCTGCACTGTCAGCCAGCCAAGAACTATACTTAGTAGTAGTTCATTGGTTGGCGTTTTTAATAATTTGCCACTTTTATAATACCAATAGCATGTAATGATAAACAACCACTTAAAGGGTAAGATTTAAAAATATATCTAGCCTGTGAAATAATTATTTCAATTGATTTTCTCTTCTAGTCCTTTTCCTTAGAGGGTTGATGAACTTTTTTGGGTGAAAAAAAACCCCAAAATTTTATTAGTATGACAGCTCATTATAATGATAAAAAAGTAATTATCTAGCCAAGGGGGCTTTAGCACATATTTTCCTGATGTCTAATTTTATATAAAGTCCTCTTCATTAGTTCAGAGTACAAATCTGTGCAGCCTCTTAGAAAAAGAATGGGAGCACCACTCCAGCTACCATATTTCCTAATTGCCCACTGAACAGTTCTATAAATTACACTCATCTGTCTTTGCAAGTCACTGTAAATCCATATATATCTCACCTCATGCTAGAAGTGGCTGCACAGCCATTACATGGGCTAGACTGAACACCCCAGTAGTGTGGACCACAGGCTGCCTCACCAGAGGAGCATGGATGCACCATGCACGATTCCTGCTCATGTCTCAGGCTCTCCAAGTTATCATAAAGAGCCCTGCCTGACTACCCTCTCTAGGACCAATAGTCATTAGGCCCCACTTAAAAAGCACTTGGTCTAATCGGATTCACTTTTCCTAATCCAAATCCTTATGCACAGGGTAGGGGATGCAGGAGGGAAGGATGTATCTTTGTGTGGATTCCCAAAAGCACTCAAGTGAGCATTTGTCATTCCTCTCTCTGCCAACAGCATTAAAAAATAGAAAATCAGAACTAGTCATCTCAAGCAATTTTAAAATATGAAACCCCTGAACAAGCCTTTTATTGGCCTTTAAGAAGTCACTAGAAAATAAAACTCAATACATTCCCCTCCCTAATAAATACATTTGCTACCCTAATTACTCACACATGCACCCACAAGCACACTTGGATAGAAGCATAACCAGGTACCATTTAATTGATAACCACACTACTGATTCCTTTCCCTCCTTTTGGGATAGCAACCACAGTATGCAGCTGCTAAGACAATGAAAATGCTTTTCCAGCTGCAGCATCTGGCTCTTTGGCAGACTCATTTAGTAGTTGTGTTGGCAGCTTTGGGTTTGCCTCTGGGTCTATCATATGTTTATAAAGGCAATGGACTGTCAACTGACACTCACGTTTGTGCCTGTCTGTCTGTCTGTGCTTCTCATCTCCAGTTATAGCTGCTTCCTGCCTCAGTTTGTTCACAGAAAATAAGCATTGAACACAGAAAAACATAAACTACCCCCTAGCTATTCCTTTGGGTGAAGGTATCTTGTATCTATGCGTACAACTCTGTTTCTTCAACTTTAGCAAGCCTCCTTTCAATAAACATCCACTTCATTTGCATCAGAGAGAATTCATTAGATTAATTCCCTCCATTCTGCAAGAAAATTGCATCTTTAGAGGTGTGCATATACAAAGAACTTCTTTGTGACTAAGACCCTCGATGCAGTGATATCATAATAAATGGAAGGGGACATTTTTCATGTTATGGTAATAAATGAGGTGTTAAAGGAATATCCTGATACGTGAGCATTTTATAACTCTTGCTTGTTGCTTGGTGGCAGCTGTAAAGCAGGACTCACTGAATTAGCTATGATGTACTACTCCAGGGTGATGTTAATTATCCTACGCCAGTAAGCATTTTTTAAGTAGCTGCTTCACATTTTCACATGTTTAAGTATGGCACATTTGCAAAGGCAGACTTTAAACCACAGTTAAGTATCCTGCCTGAAGTGAATGTTTAAGAGGAATGTATTCCAAAAATGATGTCAGAAGGGTGAGGGGCAGGAAAAGAAATTTTGAATTATCTATCTTGCTATCTTGACTTCATATTTTAAAAAAGTAAACTCATTTGTACAAGCACGCGATATATCCATCAGTGTCTTTACGCAAATATAGACTTTTATATTTGGACCAGTAGGTTGACACTCTGCCTCACCATTGAAAAGACCTCAGATACAATGTAAACAATACTCCTTTCTTACCTAAATGAAAGAAAAATGATGTTTCCAAAATTACAAGGCCGTGAAAGTGGGTACATACTTGCTGCTGTGACACAGTCTCTAAAACTCCCTGTGAATTCTTTAAGAGCACAAACTCCAGCGCACAGTAGTAAAATACAAATGCTGATTCATTTAACCAGCTTGTTTGAAATCAGTAGAAAGAAAAAAACCCCAATTTCACATAAAAATATGTCAAGATTATTTTTAAAGCAATTTGTAGTAGAAAGGAAATTTCGAATTTTCTTTTGTTGATACACAGCACTCTTGCTATCCTATTTCACGACAGTTTTACACCCAGGAAGGAAATATGGGGAGGAGAGCATTTACGGGATGATAAATTAGGATTCATCTACTAATACTGAGAGTGGGACCTTCCAGCAAATATTTACTACAGATGTGAACTCAAAAATCATATTTTTAAATGTCATTCCATATTACCGTAATTTGTTAACACTTTAAAAGAAAACAAAGCTCCGTTTCACCCCAGAATCACTTGCAATAGTATTTATATGCTTATTTTGATTAAATTTGTAAACATCTGTAGAAATCTACGGGGGGGGGGTGTGTGGGTATTACATAAAAGTTGCAATGAAAGAAATTTTAAATTTTAAAACTGGAGACCTTTTATGCAAATTATTTTGCCTTTGGCCATTTCAGGAAGAAATGAAGGAACTGGAGGATTTATAGTTTTAGCTAACACTGGTGAGATTGTTGTCATCTTTGATCTTACATCAATTAGTCAAGATTTTGAATGATCATAGGCAAAGAAACCTAAACTCTTCTCCCAGCTGAACAAAAATGTGTCAAAGATTCCAACTGCATACATTATTACATTATATCCTACAGCAATAATAGCTCCTTCAGGTAGACTTTCTGGTCACCTGCCATATACTGGGAATAGAATTTTATTATGGTTTGGTTTTACATATAGCAATCTATGTATATTTTATTCAATTTTTCTGACCACTATCACTGACACCAAATTGATCTTAAAAGGGCAGCGCTGAACTGAACGTGTGGGCCTTCAGTCTGCACCTTCCAACGAATAAATGAGTGAAAGGAGAAGGGAAAGTCTCTGAGAATGCTGCCTACCGAAGAAGTTCTCAATTAAAACAACGAAAAAAACTTGATAACCCCAAAGCCTTTTCATTATTGTGATATTAACCCCATAAGCAGAGTCTGTCCTTCTCTCCTTTGCTTCCTGTTTTTTGGATCATTATCACATAAAGCTGGAAAGCAACGTGTAACTTTTAGGGAATACGACCTTTACGTTATGGGCAAAGGAGTAAAATTTCCCACCGGCACCGAACCGTCAAATCCCAGCAAACTTTTCCTTTTCCCTACAGGTAGTATGAAATGGAGCCAGAACGACAGGGCCCCATCTGAGCCGTGCCCGGCTCCCCAAGTCTGCACAAACCCACTCTATCAATCACGGCAGGATAATGCATAGTGGCTGCACCTGTGACAAGGAATGATGGAGTGCTGAACACAGGCCTGGCTTCGCCTGTCGCTTTGTGCATTTGTATTTCTCCAGGGCCACTTTGAGAATTTGCAGAACTCAGGCTGGGAGCGGGGGAGGAGGGTAAGGAACAAATCTTTTGCGCTTTAAAAAATATCTTAATCTGCCTTGATTATCGGTCAGTAATGCAATACGCAGTCTTGGAAATGAACTGTAGGAAAGCACAATCCCAAATTCCATCAAGGCAATGTAACTACACACGATGCAATTTTATTAAGGGGCAGGTAATTTAATCCAGTTACAGCGAGTAAAAACCGCAAGTTTCTGCCATCCATTTCTTCTTCCTTATACCCTAGAATAAGTGTCAGGATTTCACTTTATCATAACAGTGAAACACACAAAAAGCTAGCACTAAGTACTCGCGAGACTCTTAGAGCCATAAAACACTGAAAATGGAAAGACAGATCATTGTGTAACTTCTCTTCAAGGAGTCACGCAGAATCACAGAATGTTAGGAGTTGGAAGGTGTCCTTCACACTGATAACTTTAAGTAAGAGTCACCTTCTCATAAATATTTTTGGTCAAAAAAAAGCTTTAAGTGACCCTATTGAAAAGGTGATTAAATTAACTCTCCACTTTAAAAATTCACGTGAGCAAGAAATGTTGCCTTGTCTAAAGAAAATGCTTTCTGAATCACTCTGCCAAGAAAGCCCCGTGTCTGATTTTATACAAAATATGCAACAGTTATATTTGCTAGCCATGAAGACCGAGGCTAATTAAAAATGGAATTGAACGATACACTACAGATACCTATTTTAAAACTGTGAAAGGGTGTTAGTGGGCATAGTTAAAAGCAAAAGAAATAGGAGACATCATAAAGACACCCGTGCAGATTTCAAGTGAAAATCATGTCAGCCTCCAAAATAATAGGAATATTTTAATCCCTCTGAAAACGGGCAGACAAAGATGAAATCTATTTTCCTTTTGTGACAGTTCATTTTTTTTAGTCTCAATATTGTTACATGCACAGGATGAAAAACTGTATTAAGAAAGGGGTACTGGAGAATACAATCTTTTATTCTCTTAATATGTCTTTGACAGCTGAGATAAAACGCTCAAGCAAATCCTTCTCATGATAACTTTTTGGAAAGGAAAAATGGATTTGATTCTAAGTTCTACGGCCGGTTTTACCACTCGGTTACTACACGGACCAGCGTTCATCTGAAAACAGCGAGGATGGTGATGCTTCGCTCTTCTCTCTCCCCC